>PVJO010015192.1:0-45817 GCA_004026905.1 Hystrix cristata | reverse complement strand
TAGTTTTGAAGGCCTCATTTGAGGTCGGACTTTGGCTGCAAACAGAGACTAAAGGAATTGAGACTGTGTTGTTCAGCAGGAATCCAGCCAGGCCGTAGGCTATCTGTGGGCCGATTCAGCACCGGGGACAGCGCCACATTCAGTTGATTCTTCAGGCTTGGGCGGCTAGCTGATCTGTTCATATGCTCTGGGCTTAACAACTCCCGGGGATTCTCAGAGCACTTAAAGTGTGTAGGTAGGACCTGATTCAGTTTTTATGGTTATGCCTGGATCGTCCAGGAGTTGTACATTGTCAACAAAGTCATCCCCCAAATCTGCCCAGCCAAGTCTTCTGCTTTTAACACTGTGGACTGTAAAGTCTAAAGGAAAATTAATGCCATATCACTTTTTCTAAAACGTTTCCCATGACTCTCTCTTCATTCCTACCTCTGCTTTCTATCTTTTTCACCATCTGTAGCCCTAAACTGTGCATTTGACTGTAAATGTATCACTCCAGGCACCTGCGGTGGAGTGAAATTGGTTAGGATTTTGTGGTCCCATCCAATTTGAGCTAGCAGCAGGCAGGGAGGGGAAAATGTTCAGTTATGGAAGGTCCCACAGGTTTTGTCTTTCTCAAAGCAAAGTTTAGGAAAATGGGATGTTTGTTGGTGTTGATCGCCTACAAAATTTTGTCCCTTGAATTCTTTTTTCAAAGACTGTTATGGAATCTTTTGGGGGATGTCCTTTAAAAATATACTTCTCAGGGAAGGAACTCACCACTCTTTCTTTGTTTTTAAAATTATTATTTCAACTTTTTTGGAATGACGTCATTGCAGTGACCTCTAACATCTAGGAGTAACAGAACCATATGTACAAGACAGAAAATTGTAGCCTAGGAACTTTCAGGGCCTCACTCAGGATAGAGTACAGAATTTATATCAATAGAAGGATCAGTCATTTGCTTTCTTTGTGGTTAAGTAGAACCATACAATGCAGCATTTAAACATCAGAATATGAACAAATCTGTATTAAATAATTTTACTTCTTACCTAATATTGAATATCCCTAACCACCACTATAATTGACAATTTTCCCTCCTTAATATTCCCCTTCTTCTTTTGTAATAGAGACCTAGTTTCCTTGAGAAACTAAGTTGTACTTCCTTCAATAATCTCAGTCTCTGTGGCTTGAATCTGGATGGCCTGAGTCCAGGTTAAGTGTTGGCCTTTTGATGCAGGCTCAGTCAACTGGAACACAGCAGTGACTTGTGTAGGATTTGCGTTAAGCAGAATAAGGTCTCTGAAATATCCCCAGAACCAGGAGACACCTCAGGTTGTACGATAGAGGAATAACTAAGATTGCAAATGGATTTCAGGATGTTAATCGTCTAACAATGTCAGGGGGCAGTACCCTGGCCTATCCAGACAGGCCAAAGGCAGAAAAGGAAATCAGAGAGATGTAGTCAGAGAAGAACTTGACCGACTCTCGTTGGCTTTGTAGATGGAGAAATGTGGAATGGAATGTCGACTCAAGGAACGTGCACTGTAAGCGAAAGAAAACAGATTTTCTTCTAGAGTCCCCAGAAGAAAGAGAGTCTTGGCTAACCCAGTGAGAACTGTTTCAAATTTCTGCAGAACAATAAGAGAGCAAATATATATTAAGTAACAGCAAAGATGTATGAAGTAACTAAACTTGTGCTAATTTGCTGAAGCAACAATAAAAATTAACAGATGATAGACAGGTTAACAAATAACAATTTTCCCAGGACTTTAGTTAAAAATAAGATGCACGCCTTTTTGTTTTGCTTTGTTTTGTTTTTTGCTCAGTGAATCTACAGTACAAAATAACCTTATAATTAGACAAGAGTTTGCCCTAGAAGGAAATTACAGAATAAATTAGGGAAGAAATAAAAATTCCTGGTGACTTTGTGTGAACAACTTTATCTAATCATTCTGGAAACCCAAAGTAGCTTCAGATATTTAAGTTGTTTGAGGAATTAGGCATCTTGTTTGCCCTTCAAGTCAGTTGGAGTTTG
Source organism: Hystrix cristata (assembly GCA_004026905.1). Taxonomy (NCBI): domain Eukaryota; kingdom Metazoa; phylum Chordata; class Mammalia; order Rodentia; family Hystricidae; genus Hystrix; species Hystrix cristata. The sequence continues at coordinate 43,803 of PVJO010015192.1, read as the reverse complement.
ATTCATATCACCTTACAAATAAAAAAAATTCTGACAAACACAGGCTTGGTGGAGTAAACACTACCTCTGGAAATAGCCTATCCCAATTTTGGATACTTTTGTTATTGTTCTTTTTAAAAATAGAGCTGTGGCTTTTACTCTTGATTGCTATGTCCTGAGGCCACACCAGACAAATTTAACTCCCACTTCCCCTTAAAAGAGATTCGGGTTTTGAAAAAGTAATCCTCCTAAGATTCTCAAGTCTTCTCTTCTCCAGGCTACTGTTATTTTCAGAATTCCGGTGAAATGGCTTTGAACTCTTTCACTAACCTGTGGTTAATCTTCCCTGCATACGCTTGATACTTACAATGTTTTTTCTTAATAATAACACTGCAACTGAGCAGCACACTGTTCCAAAAAACAACTAACCAGATCAGAACATTGTCATGAACGATGGGTACTGATGAGAACTCAATGGATAGAGTACTGTTTTGGCATCTGCAGAGAGCAGTCTTCCTTTACTTTGTTCACTGTCCAATAAGTCCATGTGTGTTATTCTTGGTGCTCCTGAGTCATCTCTCTGCACATCTATCCCTACCCAGTTCTCGGAAATTACATTTACAAGTACACTGAGGCCTTTAGAGTTATTCCTACTGAACCTTATCACGAAGCAAAGTAGATAGCGAGTGAAAAACAGGATTCCAATTTAGGCAGGCCTGGTTTCAAATACTAGTCTCACCTCAATAGCTACATGACCTTGGGCAACTGTATAATTTCTCCAAATCTTAGCTTCCTCATGATAAAATAATACTGGTGTCTCTTTGGTACCACTATTGTAGAAGTAAATAAGATGATATACGGAGAGTGATCAGCATAGACCCTGACATATACCAAGCTCTCAAAATATAATACCTATTACTACAGTCGATAAAAAAAGAAAAAAAAATAGGTCAGAACTTGGAATCTCAAAACAGTCCCCCTCCACAAATGAGAACAGAAAGTCAGTGCAGAGGAGGGACAAAGACAGAAGAGGAAGAAGATAAAAATATGAACAGGTTTCCTGATATTCTAGGTTTACATCCAAAAACATGAATGAGCACTCCTAGAAAACAGGATATTCAAACTTCCTTAATGAGGAAAGTGTGAAGTTTAAGAAAATGGGGTCTTGCAAGGCATAAACCATAAAATTTCCCTAAATCAAATTAAATAAGTTCCTGACAATCACAGACATAATGGAAAAAGAAGGTATAATATACTATCTTAGAAACACAGCTTCAAGAAAATTTTTAGGGACTCCTTTCCCTTTAAAAGTAAGGAGTATAGGCTCACAAAATGGAAGTGTTTTTTTGTTTTGTTTTGGTTTGGTTTTTGGTTTTTTTTATCCAGCAAACCTGTTTCAGACCAACTAAAAGTCAAGGTCATATTATTCTGCTTGGGGCCCAGGCTCCTTGGTCAGAGATCACAGAAGCCAAGTCGAGTCTGTTTTCTCCCAGAAGTTCAGAGTGGAGACATTTGGGTGTAAATATGAATACACCTCAGTTTTTAATGGGGATACATTCTGATAAACCCATCATAAATTGAAGATATAAATGGAAAATGCATCCAATACACCTAACCTACCACATATCCTACATTAAAAACACAGTATATTGGAGAGTATCGGTTTTTTAACTCTCTGATTGTGTGTCTGATGGGGGTTTGGAGCTCACTGCTGATGCCAGCATCCCAAGACAGAACTGCATATTTCTTGCCCGAGAAATGATCAAAATCCAAAATAAGAAGTACAGTTTCTGTGGAATGAGTATCTCTTTGGAACTATCAGAAAATAGAAAAATCCTAAGTAGAAGACTCTGTATAGTTCATTTGGGAAGTGATTTCAGTAGGGGATGGATCAATGAAGAAAGAGAAGAGAAAGAAGACACAAAGGATGGTTTATTAAGCCGGATTCCACTGTGGGTAACAGGAGACATATCCTGAGAAACAGCACACACATCTAAGAGTTAGCTTGTTGAGGTGGCAAGGGAGATGCAGCATGTATTAGCCAACTGCCAGAACCAGCAAGGTGAGGGCTTTCCATGGCACTCTGGCTTGTGCCAAGCATGAGCACAGGGATACTTAACTGCCAGAGAGAACCTCTAGCCAAGTCAAGGTCCTGGCAACTTGAAGTCAGCTCAGCAATCATGGAAAGGGGACACAGGCCAGACACTAACAGTGCTTGCTACAAAGTCCAAATGGTAATGAGACAGTGTCTCTAAATGGGCCTGAACTACCAACCAGCTAACCAACTCACAAGATAAGAAAAAATACTCATGCTAACTATATTGGTCTTTTAAGATGTTAAAGAGACACAGAAAATATTCAAGGCCTGCCCACTCTAGTGATGTAAGTAACCACCTCCCTGCCCAACAGTCAGTCCCTCAGAATCAGAAATAATTCAAGGGCCAATGGCTAGACGTGTCCTGATATTTTAATAGGTAAGCAGTTCTTACATCCTTAGCTTCTTGTATGTTAATTCTTGCATGCTAACTCCCACTTAAAGTACTTTCTGTCAACATCTATCCTTCAGGGGCCATCTCTTCCCTGGAAATTACTCCAGTGTTTAAGTCAGTTGACCTTATATCCTTAACTCCCAGCGACCCACCTTAGGATCCCTCAGGTTGTGCCGGGATCAGGCAGATTGTGTTCATACTCCCCCATACATGGGCTTCAAATCAGCCATGGTTCATGAGCCTCCCCAAAGCTGCTCTAAATGACTACTCAAAGGAAGGGTGTGGCTAAAGGAAGACTCTATCACTTTTTGCCTCTCTGAATGCCAGTAATAAGTATGCACATACAACACACACCCACACACACACACACACACACACACACACACACACACACAAGCATAGAAATGATCAGGTTAAGAGACACTTCCCCAACTAGGTGTGCTTTAAAAATGAAATCAAGGGGAAGGGTGGGCAAGTTAGGTATCATGATATTGCCCCACACTGGCCTTCTCCTGAGAGCTAAAAGAACCACCTTTGACACTGAAATGGTTACTGACAGTGTCACGTTGAGGCTAAACAGAACAACCCTACATTGTGATAAGACCACCCTATTTCTCCACCCAGATTCAGGGAGATGTACTAAAAAAGGAGGCTGGCTTTAGTAAGTGTGCATCTATTTTTCTTCATCTTTTTCCATCTTTGTTTTTCTACTTCCTATTTTTGTTTTCATTTTGCTTTTAAAAGTACCTTTTCTCTACTAGGGTAATACTTTGCTGCAAGCAAGATTGACTAATGAATTCTAAAAATTAGTGAGAAAAACTGGATAGAGAAATAGGATGTTTGCAGAATCTCAAAGTATAACCCCCAAATATTTATTCCCAACTGTGGTGGTTTTAATGCAAGTCCATAAATTCCCTGCCCTTTCTCCCTCCAGTAGGTGGATCTCAGACCTCAGCTCCTTGAGGCTGTGTTCCTTGAGGAACTTGTTTCTAAATAATAAAACATGGGAAGCAACAAATATTAACAAGGAAGTGGAGAAACCTGGCTAACACCATCTTAAACTAAACTGATCATCATCAGTAATAAGCCATGTTGATACCATGTACCTCTTACGATGTAACTAAAAGGTCACTCTTGGCCTTTGTGGCATTTGTCCACCATATCCATTGCATGGGTCTAATTACAAGAAACCATCAGACAAACTCAAGGTGAGGGACACTCTACAAAATATCTAGCTAGTATCCTTGAAAAATGTAAAGGTGATAATAAACAGGGAAAGACACAGGAGAGAGAGAGACAGACAGACAAAGGAGACTTGAGAACTAAATACAATATAGTGATACAAGTGGCCACATCCCTACACAACAGTTTCTTGGAATCAGAAACAATTCTAGGACCAATGATTAAACATCTCTCAATATTTTGGATTGTGTCCTGGCACAGTGAAGGGACATCGGTGGGCAAACTGGGGAAAGAGAGATAAAATTTTTAGTTAATAGCGTCATGTCAATGTTAATTTCTTAGTTTTAAAAAAATGTTCTATGGCTATGAAAGATGTCAGTACTAGGAGAAGCCGAATTATGTGGGAATTCTCTGCATTGTTCTTGAAAATCTGTAAATCTGAAACCATTTCAAAACAAAAAAGATAACACATAGCAAATAAACAGAAGCAATTGTCCCTCTTGATTGTGTTGTAGTAAGTCCTGAGTAGAGATACCAGACTTCAGCTCATTCACTGACTTTGCTGAATCCTTTACATTCCAGGGCACAGTTTCTCCATTGATTAAATGATAGAGGGAGAGGTAGGACGTGGTTTAGTAGTTTTTGACCCACGTTCCCTAGGGCAGAGCTTTGATGGTGTGCAGGGTGAACTAAAAGACACTGAGATCCTGTTTCTCAACTCCTCCAAACTTCTAGCCAGGCCTGATCTACTTTGATCTGTTATATCTATGGGGTCTACACATCATTTCATTTGATGAAAAGTTTCTGCTATAAAATGTTGAGAAGCACTGAAATAGATCATTGATAGGACTCCTTTCTAAATTTAGTTTCACACTTCCCCTCTCCAAGTCTTCTCTGACTAACAGAGAATGATTCAAATGCTCTGTTCTTGCCTTTCCCTCTCTAGTCCATGAATTCTCCCCTGGCCTCCACTGCATCTACTTACCCACATCAAATAGTACTCAGCCCTGTCTCATGCCAACACCAGGTCAATGTGTGTTGGACAGGGTGCTGGAGTCTAATCACCTCTTGTAAAGCGAGGGGCTGTGGGACACATCCCTGGTCCCACAATTCCACCAAAGTCATCTACTAGAAAATGATCTTGACTATGAGGCAGAAGTTGTAAATTGTTGACTGATGTCCTGACATAGACCACATCAGAGGTCTAAGTCAGAGTCCCTTTTCTTCAACACTTTCTTTGACTTCTTTAGATAGATGTACTTTCTTCTTCTCCTGTGATCTCCCTGTTTGTGGTCTGTCCCTCCCACACAGTGTTACCTTGTTTAATCTGAATATCTGACTCAACGCCTCTACCCAAAAAGTATGGAAACCTTGATATCAGAATAAAGATGAAGTACTTAACACAGTAATCTGTACACAGGAGAAGGACTGTGAAAGCCAAAGAAGAGAAGGAACAAGCTCCAGGTCTCCTGATTTCAAAAGGACTCAAAGAAGACTCCAGCATATCTGTGTCTGAATTCCAGATCTACCAATTCCTACACTGAGACTTTAGAGAGCTTTGTTGGCCCTGGGGCCTCAATCTCATGTTCACCACTCTGGTTGATGCTGTTGCTAAATTCTGTAGACCAGATTACAAATCCAAATGTCAGACATACAGTATTTGCCACACAATATTGGGGGTGGGTGGGTTTCAAGAAATATTAGTAGAATAAGTAACAAAATTGTAACCTCCCCGAGTTTCATTTTCATTACCTGGAAAATAACAATAAAATACTTAACTCTGCATTGTGGTGGTGAATTAAACAGCAGAGCACAGACAGCATTAAGTAGGACACCTGGTGCATGATGATGGCTCAATAGATGTTTGTTTCTCTTCTAGTCTTTTCCCACCAGGTTCCATCTCCAATGAGGGCTCCAACTTAAGCACTTTTCCCAGCCAAGCACTTTATTATGGAGGCCAAATTAAGAATTCAAGGTGCTCACATTTAAGAAAAAGCAAGAGATGCTAGGCCAGGAAGTGTGGCATGGGGTGTAATATATGCATAGTAGTTATGCTAAGAAAACATCTAGACCCCCAGTGGAGAGACTAATGCACCACCATTAGCATAACAGGTGTCTTTGCTAAAAGAATGACACTTTAAAGACAAATCCCCCCAATGCAGTCCCCAAACACAGGAGTGCATATTTAATTACATTTAATGCCACTTTTCCCCTCTAGCTCTGTGCTTGGAGGGGACCCACCACCCCACAAAGTTGGGAAGGTTTTTATAGCAATGGCTGGAATCCAAAACTGATTTTTAGATCCAAGGCTCAACAAAAAAATGTCAACAATGGTGCTTCAGGGAAAAAACCATGGGTTTTCTTTGTTTGCTTGAAAAACATCTAGTCAAGAGAGAAAAGGATGGAATAGGAAGAGGAGAACACACCAGGACCCAGGAGAGCTGAGGCACCCTGTGGGCAAGTCACCAGGCTGATCACTGTCATAGATTATTTTTAAGTCAAACAGCAACAACACGGCATAAATCTAACCATTATTCAAATTACACAGGAATTTGGGGTTTAGAAGACTTGAACGACCTTTCCATGGTCACGTACTAAGGACTGAGGAATTTAGAGTTGAATCTCAGATACCTGGCCTCATGCCCCTGCTTTGTCCTGTCATCTACATCCTCAGGGCTTTCGCTTTTTGTTCACAAGCTCTGAGCACTCTGTGCCATCAATTTTACATACATCATCTCACTGAATCCTCATGCCTACTGGGAAGTATATGTTTTTTTCTTTTTGCAGGAAACAAAGCCAAACCTCAAAAAAAATTAATTAGCTTGCCCCAGATCACACAGAGAGGTGATAGGGAATGTGGGATTTGAACCTAAATTCACCCATTTTTTTTTTAAACCCTCAACGTTACACTACCTTCCCTTCCCGAGTGAATTTGAAGAATTAAAATCTTGCTATAGGTATTGGCTTTTCTCCTTAAAAAAGTATTTTATTATGTTGAGGACACTTAAGATGTAATCTTGAAATCTGCCCCCTTCAGCTTTCAGGCATATAATACAACATTGTGGGCTACAAACAGAGGAGAGAGGTAGCTCTGAGGACCCCAGAATCTGCTCACTTGCTTGACTTCTGATTATTAACTTCTCATGTCCTCCTCGCCCTAACCCTTGGCACCCATCATTCCGCTCTTGGATTCTATGGATCAGACTATTTTAGACATCTCGTATAGTGGTATTATATCATATTTGTATTTTTGTAACAGGGTCGCAGAGCCCTTGAAGTTTCCCTGCAGCCCTAACGTGCCATGATGCCTGAGCTTCTTTGTCATCAGCTCTTTCCCGCCAGCTATTACATGGCCTCCCTCAGCTCTGGATTCTCCCAGAGGATTCTGGATACTCATCTCTGCCCTGAGGATGTTTGGCTATCCCCCTGAGTAGTGGAGTGATCCTGAACGTGTCGATTATTTCTCCACTTTCCTCTTCTATAAAAGAGGACTGATAATAATAATAAAAGCTACCGTATCAGTGCCTAAATACCCAATGAGAGTTTTCAGGGTAACAAAAATGTGGAAATTGTCAAGAAATTGCCAAAGCACTATACAAATATTAGCAAGGTTTACAGCATCATTCTTATTACTAATAATAACATGAATGAATATTTCTAGGGTGGCTGATTTCTCTCAACATGGAATTGCAGTATAAAAGTGCAAATTGTCCTCATTGGTCCATACATGAAAATCCCTGTTACAAAATGCACTCTTCAAAATTCCTCATTTCAGGTAAAAGTGTAAATTGTCCTCATTGGTCCATACATGAAAATCCCTGTTATAAAATGCACTCTTCAAAATTCCTCATTCATACTTTCAAAGGAACATGGACAGCATTTTACCAGGAAGATGAAGAAATGCAAAAACAGCCCAGCAGCTAAAGGCGTAGACTTGGGGCTCCCACGCCCACACCGGGGTTCAAGTCTGAGCTCTATCACCCACCCTGAGCCTCAGCTTGCTCACATGCAAAAAGCAGCTGACAATAGCTTCCTTCCAGACTGTTGGGGTGACTAAGAGTGAGAAAAGCACCGAAAGAGTTCATAGCACATAAAAAGACTCCGCAGACTATGCTATTGTTCATCCCAAAAGTTTACTGGTGCACAAACAGCACAAGCCGGAAGGACAGAGCTGCGTGTGTGAGCACACGGAAGTGGAATGAGGAGAGGGCTCGGGTGTCCCTTTTCAATGCCGCTCCTCCAGAGCCTCCTGCTTAAAATCCATCTGCTTTTTATAACTTCCAGAGACCAAAATCTGCACGGGCAGCAGTTCTTCGCTGCTCCTAATTAATTCCTAAACAAAGACCGCTCTGGCAGCAGCACTTTATGGAGCCAGATGACCTCCTGGTGCAGAAATGATGACACAGACGTTGCTGCTTCACAGCCTTGTTTTCCAGTTTGCATCACTTGGTCAGGCCAGAATCATCTCCACCGTCCTAGGAGCAGCAGTCGGTCCCTGGAGTGGCCCTGAGACCCCACCTGTCACCTCCCATGGCTGCCGACCTCCTAAAAGTCAGGAGCTTCCCGGCAGCAGCTGGGGTAGAACGAACCAGCAAAGCACCAGATTGGTCTTTGGTTGGTCCAAGAGATTCCCCAGTTGGGGAATCTCTAATTCGTAGAGTGTGTTGGAGGCTACTGGTTATAATAATAATCACAGTCACCATGGGCTTAGCAGCTGTGATGTGCCAGGTGTCATCCTGGGCATTATGCCTGGTAATCTCATTTCCTTCACCATAATCTTTTAAAATGCAAGTTACCACCCTAAACTTAAAATCAAAGAAACAAGATATTGGAGCTATAGAGACAGGATGCACAACTCCAAAGCTGCCATTTGCACAGCACTGCCTACAAGCCAGGTTCCAAGCACTTCAGGCAGGTTCCCCCCTGAGGCCTTTCCACCACCAAAAAGCTCTGGCATGTTGGCAGCACTGTCCAGGTCGCATGAGTGGTAGGTGCAGAAGTACCCTGCATAAGGTGTGAGCTTCCTCTCCAAGTCAGCATTCTTCTTGTCTCACTGGTCTTACTTAGTGTGTTAGGGGGAGAGTGTGGACTGAAGACATAGAAACAAGGCCTTGAGTAGACATGTGACCTTGGGCAATCTCAGTCACCTCATCCACAAAATTGGCATAGTCTTACACATCTTGTTTGGGAATAATCATGAACAGACAGAGTTTTGTAAAATTTAATTATGTAGTCTGTGACAAATCCCGTGCTGGTATATAACAGCACTCAGAATAATTGTTACCGTAACAGAATGGAAGATGTTATCTTTAAGATCTGCTCCCTGCGACCTCTGAATCTACATTCTATGCTGGGAAAAGGTCCCAAATGTAACATATAGCAGGATCAGTCAGTGGCATATCTACCAATCAGTTATCTGACAGTTTATTATACGCTTGGCACCCACCATCTTCACTTCCCTCCTTTCTTCCCTCTCCACTCTGTTCCCCTTCTGTTTGGTGATCACCTTTTCTTTTCTTTCCAATTTTCCCATTTGTCCTTGGAACAGGAACAAAGCAAGAGAGAAATATTTGTTTCAGTTCCCCTGGCCCCCTCCGCCATCGGGGCAAGGGGAAGCCCTAGCCACAGTTCCCTCTGTATTAGTCTGCTCACAGGGCCATAATTGAACACAACACAGTGCGTGGCTAAAACAGCAAAAATGTATTTCCTCACAGTTTGGGGGGCTGCACATACAAGGTGAAGAATCCAGTAGGGTTGGACTCTGGTGGCCTTTCTTTCCGGTTTGCAGAGAGACATCTTCTTGCTGTGACTGCACACAGACTTTTCTTCTGCATATGCTTCACTAGTGTTTCTTTCTATAAAGGCATGCACAGGCCCACCCTGATGACCTCGTTTCAACTTAATGACCTTTTACAGGCTCTGCTCCAAATACAGCCAGCCTGGGGTGAGGGCCTCAACCTCAACCTATGAATCTAACGGGCACAATTCTGTCCATAGCATCAGATATTCTGAATCTCAAAAAGAAGGGTAGCCCAAATTTCACCTTGAACCCTAAATTGCCCATCCTTAGGACCTCAGCCAAATGACCACCAGCAGCCCCACTTACCCACCTCTGACAGGGACTCATGGGCTTTTAATTGCACACTGACCAACAGTGTGACCACTGCAAGCCCTTCTCTGATATTCTATCTCCTCTGCTGTAAGACAACATTGTAAAGAGCACCTACTTAGTACACTGTCAGGAGATTTTAATAAGATTTCTAATAGGAATGTGTTCTGCTAATGTTAGTTTTTCAGGGGTGTTTGGACTTTAAGGACAGCTATAATCTACTGAGAAATTTCCATTTGTTAGACCTCAAATTTGCACTTTACGTTGATGCCTCCATTTTCACTATGATTTTATTAGCATTGGGGTTACTGCTAGCTCTATGTCACAGCCAAGGAAACCAAGACCCAGAGAGGGTGAGTCGTTACCCAAGATCCCACAGGTAGCAAAAGGCTGGCAGATCCCCTCGACCAGGTGTCTGCAGTCCTTGCAACAGACCAAGACTGCCTTGCCGGTGTGAGCAGTTCACCTGAGATGATCTGCCACAAGGAGGGAGGGGCTACCTCACATCTCCCTTAGACGGCCCTCAGAGGCTCTGTGCACCACCTAAACAAGCCTCCAGCCCAGCCAACATATTTCACTCCCTATTAAGGAAAGTCGAGACAGGGCAGGCCTCTGGACACTTCATTAGGGGCACATCAGGACACATCACCACTGTACTAAAGCAGGAGCTGAAGAGGTGTCCATGGGGAAAGCCCAGAATGCCTTGTGCTTGTGTCTGCAAAATTTTGGAGGAGAAGAATGACTGGGGACTGGAGCAACAAGGACGGGGCTGGGTGAGACAGAGCTTCTGGGTTAAGGCGAGAGCTTTGCTGCCAGCAAGACAGACACGAAACAAAGGTTCTGCCTGTTTGGGCTCTTCCAGCAGCGCCAGCGATGCACCAGTATGTAAGGTGGAGGTCCCAGTGGTTGTCTGGCAGGGTTTTGTAAAGACTAAATAACCATTTTAAAAATTAGCAAGTTAAGGCTCTGACTTTCCTCCTCTTGTTCCAAAGAGCTGGAGCTAAGTGATTCCCCACTTCTGCAGGACCCCCAGAACCCTACATGGACGTTGAATGCTATATGAGTTCTAGCGTACCTGGGCCAGGAAAACAAACACATCACATAATTCTTTTGCTGCTGGTAGTGGTATATGTCATTTATTTCTGTTTAAAAACTACTTAGATGAGACATTACTGATATGTAAAAAGTTGTACATGTTTAACATATACAACTCAATAAAAAAGGAACCCTTGTCCACTGTTAGTAATGTGGTAATTACTGACAAGAGTGGTCAGGACTGTTTGGATTTTAAGGATAGCTATAATTTACTGAGAAATTTCTATTTGTCAGATCTCAAGTTTGCACTTTACATAGATGCCTCCATTCTTCACTATAATTTTATTAGAGTTGGGGGTACTGCAGCTCTATGTCACAGCTGAGGAAACCAAGCGTCAGAAAGGGTTTACCCAAGATCACACAGGTAACAAAAGGGTGGAAGATCCAGGTCTCTCAGCAGATGTGCTAATTTACATTGATGGAAAACAGTACAAAGGTATCTCAAAAAAATTAAAAATCAAACATCCACAGGACCCAGGAAACCCACTAGGCAACTCATGTAGGAAGAATATTTTGTTCCACATGTAGTGGAACAATAAACAGCAAGACTTAGTAATATAAAGCAACTAAAAAATTCTGATACCTAGTGATCAGGCTTTAGAATCAAGGCACTCAGTTTCTAATATTACGCTGCTGATGTATTAAATGTTTACTGTCTGTGGACTTCAGTCTCCTCACAAGTGATATGGGCAAACTACCCTAAAGAAGTGCTTTAAGAATTAAGTAAAGCAATGCACATAATATGTATATTCCCCAACATATCATAAGTGCTTAGTATTATTAATAAGATAGATTCATTTCCCCTCACCCTTGAAAAGAACTTGTAATAATTCCGCAAAGGTGGAAACCCAGGGGTACAAACATTTTTACTACCTTTCTGAACTTACATTTTGTTTAATCAAGCCATTTACAGGGGCAAAACTAATTAGTCCTTTTAAAAGTTTCTACAACAAGCAAGCATTGCAATAGTGATAAATCATCTCTGACATATGCCCAGCTCCTCCAAGTGACAGATGACAAACAAAAGCAGGACAAGGTCCTTCCTCACAGACAGCAGCATTGAGTTAATGGAAGAATTATTGCTTCTGAAATCCACTCTAGTCCTATTGAGGGGAACGTTCCAATTTATCAAAACCAAATGAACATTAATTGCAGCAGTCTGGTAAGTTTTCCAGCCGCTATGACCTCCATTGAATTTTAATCCAAAACAGATAAGATTTCCTTCTAACACAAGAGGAAACAACACAATTAGCTCAAAACGACAGCAAGATTATAAAACAAGCACACATAAACAACATACACACACACACACACACACACACACACACACACTCTCACACTCGAGCATACCACCCGAGCAAACATTGATTTGACTTGATTTAAAATTCAGTACAAAGGAGGTAGGCAGAGAAAAGGTAAATAAATACAACCACACGTCTGCCTCACCCCTCCCCCTCCTTCATTCAGGAGAAAAATTTTAGAGGCGGAAGCCAAGATGGAGAAGGTAGCAGGCAGTAACAGAGACAGAATTTCAGTTAACTGCTGTAATTAATGTTATGTCTCATCGGGGAGAGATTAGGAAAAAACAGAGGGAAGGAAGAAAAAATAAGTATTATTTTGCTATTAAAGACGCCCTTGAGCTGGGGAACATCAACGGCACAAGTTTGAACTGGGTCATTGTTTGACTGTGTGGGTGGATTTGCAGACAGGGTGAGCTGGTGAGCGCTGCAGTGAAGTGAAATACAGGTGTGCTGAACGTGTGCAGCGAGAGGCTTCCACTGAGTATGAACTACAGCCCGGACAGGGTAGTGTAGGGCGCGCGCGCGCGCGCACACACACACACACACACACACACACACACACACACTCTCTCTCTCACTGCTGTGAGATCCAGATGGAAAAGGCAGCTGTCAATGACCTGCCTCCAGACACTGTCAGCCACTCTTAGAAACCTCGACGCTTTATGAGTATTCATTTTCACTCTGACACGAAATGGCTGGACTAGATGATTTTTCAAAGAGCCGGCTTGAGAATTAAGTGAGAATTTTCTGTTTTCGTCATTTCTAAATATTCATTCAAATATGTGATTTGACTGTGGGGCACTGTGCCCATCAGTGGATTCATTCACTTCAGAGTTCAGTAGCTGCAAGAACCAGCTGCCCCTTCCCTAGTCCAGGGTCAGCCCCGACTCAACAGCAGAGCCCAGTAGCCGGCAGTGATGGAGAAGGGCCCTGTCTTAGTCACTTTCTCATTGCTGGGACAAAATACGCAATACCTGCACTTACAGGAGGAGAGGTTAATTTCAGCTCACAATTACAGTCCAAGGTCAGCTGGCCACAGGTAGAAATGGTACGGTGGGAGGATATGTCAGAGGAAAGCTGCTCAAGCTGCTGAAGCCAGGAAGTAGAGAAAGAAGGGAGAAGCCGGGGAACGAAATACAATTTTCTAGATCATGCATCCTAGAGACCCACCTCCAACCAGGTTGCACTTCCAAATAACATATTCATGTACTAAACACAGAAATGGATGAATCCACTGATGGGTGTGGTGCCCCCATGATCCAATCACATTCCAAATACATGAGATTTGGGGAGATCTAAGCCACAGCAGGCCTTTAACAGTCCTTATCCATCCTTGCCTCTATAAGAAAAGTATTGCAGAGTAGAGAGACCACTTGGAAATAAAAACAGAAGTTTAATTCTGGGCCGGACTGCTGGCTGTGCGATTTTACCTTCTAGGCCTTCATTTTATCATTTGTGAAACACAAAAAAGAGCAGCAATATAAGATGCTCATCAAACCATATCTGTATAGAGTTCACGTATGCTATGTCATATTATCTGTAGAAATTATTATCATCATTATACAGTGGAGGAAACTATGGCAATGAAAAATTAAGTAACCTAAACTAAGTTTATACCGCATGGAACATGGTGAGGTAATGATTCTAATTGAGGCAGTTCTTCCCAAACTATAGATCTGGGAAGGTGCAAAGTTAATCAGAGTTCCTGCATTCTCTTCTCTTAGCTTTCCTCATGTCAACATCTCATATAGCCACAGTGAAATAACCAAAGAGTACAGCACTGACAATGATACAATGCCGTGAAACAAAACGTAGGCCTTATACGAATTTCATCTGATTTTTCTAATGTACAGTTTTTGCTTTGTTTTGTTTTGTTTCGTTTCGTTTCGGGTCCATGATCTATTCTAGGATCCCACGTGGTATTTAGTTGTCATGTCTCCCCCATTTTCCAATCTGTGACAGGCCCTCTGTCCTTCTTGTCCTTTATGACCTTGACTTTTTTTTTTTAAAGAGTGTTTTTCAGTTATTCTGTAGCATGTCCTTCACTGAGTTTTTCTGATTTTTTTTTTTTTTTAATGATGTACTGGTCACACAGTACATCACCAGATACCAGAGTAGTGGCATTATTCCCTTGTCAGTGCATCATAGCTGGGCATTCGTGGTGTCGATATACAATTTTACTAGTGATGCTAACCTTGAACATTTGGTTAATTTGGCGGGGTGGGTTAAACAGTGGAACCTTGAAAGACGTGTCTACATCATAATCCCTGGAAATTATAGATGTTACTTTATTTGGAAAAAACAAAAAATCTTGTAGCTGAGTTACCAAAGTATGTCCTCAATCCAAAGACATGCATCCCTATAAGAGTCACAGAGATGAGGAAACAGAGAAGATGAGATAAAGTAGTCACTAACCAAAAGGCACTAGGAACCACGATAAGCTCAAAGAGCCAAGGCAGGGTTCTCCCTTAGGACTGCTGGAGGAATTGTTGCCCTGACAACACTCTGACTTCAGAGGCCAAAACCAGGAAAGAATAAATTTCTATAGTTTTAAGTCCCTCCGATTGTGGCAACTTGTTATAGTAGCCCAAGGAAGTTAACGCACTTGGTATCAGCCAAAGTTCTCTACAGGAAAGTCACTATTTTCCTTTTGTAATTCCAAATATATGGGGCAGTGATACTTCTTCAACTCTACAAACATCCTATTTGTCCTCCAAGTTTCACCCATTAATTTTAGTGCCCATCGGTGGATCTCGTCAGTAGCAATTATTACAGTGCTGAGCGCCTAATGGTGATTTTCTGTTTCCCTCTTTCCTTTTACATTTATTAATTGGATATTCAGCTGTAAAGAAGAACTCTGTCTTCCACCCAATTTATTTAGTGAGTTGACTATTTCTAACAGTAGTTTAGAGTCAATATTCTTAATAAGTCATGATCAACTTAGTTCAAAGGCTGTCTGCAAAGGCCACATATAACAACAAATAAGGGGAAAAATAAAAAGGCAAAAGGAAAAGAAAGGGGTTATTTCTAGACCCATGCTAAGACACTTTCCGAAGCTTTTATTGTTTCTTTCTTCTGTCAACCCCCTGCGTGTGGTTTCCACAGCCTCACCTTACAGTTCAGGAGAAAGTGAGAATCGAAGAGGCTCAGTACTGTGTCTAAGCAATAAGGAGAAGAGCTGCAAAGTAATCCACATCTGCCTTTCTCCTAGCCCACGTTGTTTCCACCAAACCGAGCTGCCTTTTCAGCATAGGAGAGAAGGTAGACAGCAATGAATTGAAAAGTGAGGCGGAAGTGTTGAGGTGTAAACTAATCGCACTACCCACATTCACAGGCCAGGCTGGGAAGGCAGCAACGACAGCATGAACTTGGACTCTGAGCACACACCCTGCTGTGTTTGTGTTGCTGGAGTCAGAGTACTGGAAGGAGGCCTCAGGCTCTTGCTGGGGAAATGTGGAGGAAGAGGTGGTACACAGGTGAGCTTGCCGGACTGTCCACTGACCCGTCCCCTCCCCACTTGATTCCTCTGCACGGATTTCCCCTTCCCCTTCCCTCCTCCAGCCTTGGTGCTCAGCCCAGTCCCCTCAGGCCTGCCTCCTGTGCTGGACCCTCCCTCTTACTCACCCAACTTCCGCCCCAGGTTCCTATTCACTGCCGTTCCCTGCCCTGCGCTTGGACTGCGGCCTCTGTCCTTCCATGGGCTTGAGTTCTCTCTGGCCCCCTCACTCTGCTCTCTGTTTCTCACTTTTCCTCCTTCAGTCCATGCTGTCTGTCCTCAATGGGTTTTATTCTCTGTTTGGTCTTCTGGTTTCTCCTGCTAAATCTTTTGTCTGTCCCTGCCAGCTTACTTTATTTTTCCACACTTCTCTCACTGCTCTTGGCTCCCCTTGTCTGTTTCTCTTTACTTCGGTCTATGACAGTTTGTATTGCATCTGTTTTTCCTGGGTATATTTCTTGCTGCCTCTCTCTGTCCACGTTATCAGAATTTTTTGCTATACACACTTCCATGCTGCGGTCTGCTTTATCCAGAAGGTCCAGCGGAGCTGCTTTCAGGGGCTTTTCCCAAGCTGGCTCTTGCCAGCTCCAGGACACCTCGGTCAACTCTTCCATCTGGCTTCCATCACTGGCCCAGATGGATAGGACAGAGACAGAGAACATCCATTCTCCAATTTCATTTTCCCCAGCTGTAAAATGAGGGAGGGGTACAATCTATTGGTATGTACAATTGTTTGCGTGCACGTCCTGGTAAAGGACTGCGTTCCCCTGCCGTTGGCTTTGAGCTTGGCCAAGTGGTGTGTTTTGGTCAGTAGAATATGAAAGAACTCATATATGAGTATTAGCCAGATTTCTGTATTTTCCTAGATTCCTCCACACTCTCTAGCTTGTTCCCTCTTCCATGAAAACCAAGTATCTCAGACTGGGGCTTCCTTGAGCTAATGTGCCAGAATGAGGGGGCGCAGTCCCTGAAGCCGCTAACATGTAAGGTGTGTGTGCAGCAAAGCACTGTTTGCCCCACCGAGATCCAGGGTGGATCGTTTGCAGAATTAACAAGTAAAAGGTGGCTGATTCAGGAGAATTGGATTTTGTGAAGTCTGTGGTTCTTTCAGCTCCGACATCTAACCATGTTGCATCATTCTGTTGCTTTAGGAAAGTCTTGCCAAATATTTTCATATGCATGATCTCAGTTTGATGTAACAATTTTATTTTCATTCGCAAATGACCAAAGAAGCAGCTCACCACAGTGCGATGACTCACTTGTATCTCTGCGGCTGGTATATGGTAAAGTCTAAGCATGAATCCAAGCTTCCTGACATCAAATCCCACACTTGGGCCACCTCCCGGCTGTATTCCTAATGTTGGGCCAGGTACGCTACATTTCCTAAACACAGAAGCCAAAGCTTATTCTCCTATTTGGTCTGTGAGCCTATCTAGAGTCCTAGTAGGCTTTTGGGAACTCTATTAAAGCTACATGGTTGATATGATTTAAAATTTAAAAATAAAACAAATCATGGTTAAAAATTTCTCTTCCTGAAAAAACAAAGAAATGAATGGGATTCACGAACACGGCCCACTTATATCAACAGTCTGTGGGGTATCTGTATACCAAAATTCATCGTGTTTTGACAACTGACATAAGCTTGGCGATGCTAATCTGCAGAGAAGGACATTGAGGCTGAACAAAGAATGTGACTTGCATAGTCATGGAGCTTATCCTGGAAGAGCTGGGACTCCTGAGTCCAGGCCACAGATACTGGAGCAAGCGTATCACATTATCTTTCCACCACCAGCATTTTGCTTCCTTCACATGTGAAATAATCCTTCTTAGTCAGGATCTGATTTCTTCACAAATCCACATTCTTTCTAAAAGGCTTTGCATATTTAGAGTTAGCAATAGCTTGGCTTCTCCTTCCCTAGTTGTCCTGGGTCTCATTTAACAACAGCACTAATTGTTATCAATTAAATTGTGTCCTCAAAAAAAAAAAAAAAAGGGTTGGGCTCCTACTTCCTGGTGTCTTAGAAGGTGGCCTTATTAAGAGATAGTTTTTAATGATACTCAAGACAGAGGTCATTAGAGTATGTCTGGTGTCCTTATAAAAAGGGGAGAATGTGGGCATCGAGACAGACACCCAAGGCCGTGTGAAGATTGGATGTCAACTGCCATGAGTCAAGGAATCCGCAGGAGGAAGGAGGGAGGCCTGCAGTAGATTCTCCCGAGACCTCGCAGATGTCCTGCCTACACCTGCATCTCAGAATTTTCACTTCCAGAACAATGAGACAATATGAAGTTGCAGCTGCTCTGTGTGTGGTGTTTCATTAGAGCGACTCTAGGAAACTGTTACTCTTACAAATGGCAGAGTCGTAGCATGTGCAGGACGATGTGCCGGGCTCTAGCACACGTGGTCGAGATTCCTTAAATAATTCTCAAAATACACACCCTTAGGTAGGCCCTTGCATTATCGGGGCACTAAAGATGGGAAAATGGAAACCGAAAACATGTGCTCAAACCCTAACAAATCAGTCATGTAGCCAGAATGTGAACCGTGATACACACTGTGTCCACAGTCAGTCAGTCGCATCCTTTGCGCCTATGTCTTCCAGCAGTAGACTCGAAATAATGATACATATTGAATCAGGACTACTGTGACAACAGGACACTTTAAATAAGTGAACCGCCACAACCATGCTGTCTAGAATTATTATTTTAAGATCCTTCACTGTATTCTTTCTCATGACTTTTCTAGTCGGTAATTATTTCTTTTAACAGGTACTCTCCAGAAGTAAACATAACATTTAAATTCTCACCTAGAACCTCCAGGACAATTTGCTTAGGAAACTAGTCTTTATGAGGAATAACTTAAAATATATGACTGCTCTTAGCAATCAGATTCCAGAGTTCATTCATTCTGAGGTTGTAGTTAGTTTTTTAAAAGCTTTAATTTTTCCTTTTTCTTTCCCTCCTAGCATATAGGTTATTTGTTATCTGATTTAATAAGCAGATAAATCATTACATGACTGAGTGGCTCAATGAATGTAGGAATGAATGACATACCTTGAATGAATAAATGCGCTGAAATGATCTGAAGCCACCTTCTGCCGAAATCTTTAATAAGTACTATCTGAATATCAGATCCTTCAAACACATTTACTGATTGAGACTGGTAATAATAATTTCTTAGATTTATGTAGAATTCTATAATCCTCAAAGTATTTTTCTATGTATTATTATATTGCAGAATCATAGATCATCTAAATTTGAAAGAACTACAATAGTCATATAATTTAGCTATTATTCCTCTCAGTATGGCAATGAACAGGGCTTCTCGTCTTTGCTTACGCTCCCTCGAGGACGCGGAACTCACTACTGCCTAACTGAGATCAATGTATTGCTGGAAAGCACAAACAAGTTGAAAGATTCGTTTGACCATTGATGAGAATTGTAGTGGCTTTCTTGCAGCCTCCTAATACAAATCTGCAGCATTTTCTGAGGGACATTCCCCTTGAAAGAAAAGTGCCTTCAAAGGTCTTTTCTTCTTCTACATCAAACCAACATTTTCTTTCACCCCTCTTCTCGAAACATTTTGTCACGAAGGAGACCAAAGTTAGAGAGAGAGAGAGAGACAGAGAGATGGAAAGAAAGAGAGAGGACTACGATGAAAGATACTGATTTTAAGCAGTTTGTATAACTTCTGGGGAAATCCTTAGAATAAGACATACCATATAAAAATGAAATGATCTCATTGTTTAAAGGAAGGGGACAGGGGAAAGCAGAGTTTATATGACTAATCTTTTGAAACACAAATGACAACTATTTTCTTTTACAACACCTTTGATCAATGCAAAACTAAAATAGATCTCAAAATGCCATTATAACAATAACAGCATCAACAAAAGGTAAAAACAGAAATAGCACCTAAATGTAAAGAAGAAACAAGTTGTGATCACATTTGCTAGGATTCTGTTGCATGGAACCTAGTTGGCCTGGAGTCGTTAAACTCCTCGCACATTCTAATTAAGAAAACACAAGGCATGTTCTCTCTCTGCTATCCAGATGTGCATACGGAGATCCCAAACTGAGCTGGCAGAGACTGAAGGGCCGGGGTAGTTTGTGCTGATGAACAATGCAAAGGACACCGACAGGATTCCAGCCAAGAGGTTCTCCTGCTTCTGCACCTCTAGGCAAATCAATTCCTTAGGGTTTCTTTTCTCCTATGATAAACTGCTGGCATGAGCAACTCCTCACTCCCTACCCGACGCGTTTCCAGCTCTATTCAGTGTTTTGAGCATCCAGAGTGAATACTCCATAAATTAGAGGCACGATAGACCCTCACCGCAGCTAACTTTACTAACAGCCTCTGCTTTTTGAGCACTTGCTGAATGTCGGGCAATGTGCCAGGCAAATTGTGCCCAAGAACACAGACTTTCAATGTAGATAGACAGGAGTTGGAATCCCAGCTGCAACACCTACCTAGGATGTGAGTAAGAAGACTGCAAAACCTCAATAATTAAAATAAAGAATATGCTGCGCTTGACTCTGTCTGCTGTGCAGAAAGTTCTTGATGACAGAACTTTCATTATACAGGGTACTTACAAATGTGACTTCACTTGATACTTAGGTTAAATCTCTAAGGAATGGAGAATATTATCACAGTTTTATAAATTATCAAGGTGATTTGGGCAAAGACATGAAGCTAGCAATAAAGGTATTGTTTAAGCTTGGAAATGACTTTTCAGCCAAACACCTCTTACTGTGCCCGTGGATTCAATAAGGGGAGGTCTTTGTAAGAATATACTTATGAAATCTCATATTTTAAGTCAGCAAGAAAGAAGAGAAATGGTGGTCTACTGTGTAAAGAACACAGGTTAGACTTTATAGACAGAAATCCCACTTAATCTTGTATGATCAAAGTCACTCAGACAGCTATTTATTTTATTAACATTCCTGGTTCCTCATCTAAGGAATAGTATCCATGTTAAGACCTGTTATGAGGATTAAATGTGATAGTGTATGTAAGACAAAATTTGGGATACTGCCTAGAATATGGTAAATACTCAAAATAAATCCCAGATATTATAACTGTTTCTCCATACCAGACAGCAATATGAAACTAAACCCAAAGTCTTCTAACTCCTCCATACGTTGTTGGAGTGGTATTATTAATAGTCACGGTTGCTGCGTGCTCCCTCTGTGCCAAGCTGTATACTACATAGTTCCTATTTATATATTTCCTCCATCTTTTCCAATAACTGTATCAGTTATAGGTGTGATCAGTTCCGTTTCAGATAAGGAAACTGAGGCTCAGGAATATTAGGAGAACTGCTCAAGGCAAAGCTAACAGGAAGCAGAAAGTAAGAGGGTTGGGTTCCAGGCCAGCTCTGCCCAATTCCAAACCTCTGCTTTCTTGTCTGTGTGCTGGCTGCACAGTGAAGGAGGGCATTTTAGTGCTCAGAGTAACTCATCTGGGGAAAGAAAGAGACGAGGTCACAGTTCACTCTCTTTTCTGACTTGGGTTCACGGGATACTTCCTCGATGCGCCACTCCTTGGGACACTGACACTCAGACCGTGCAACCTTCTGGGGCAAGAAGGACGCACAACTCAGGACGTATCAAGTCTGAAGAGCATGCAGGCTCCACCCAGATGCGCATGAATCAGAGCAGGTTCCAAAGGCTGAGTGGGGACTGATTTCCTTGTGTGGCAGGAAGGATGTTTGTGGTGTTGCGAAAAGGAGATGGAGCTCATGGACTCCAGCCTCCAGATTTACATGTGATTTGACTAGATCATTTTGGTCTTCTCACAGACCATCTCAGATCTTCACTGAAGACAAAACATGGGCTCAGCCAGTGGCCATATGACATGTGTTTGGAACTCTGAGAAAGCCCGGTCCCAGAACAGAACTTTCGTTAGCCACGTAGCCATAGGCAAATCAGTAACTTGCTAAGTCTCAGCTTTCTCATCTGTGAAATGGAAAGACACCTCCCAGCCATCACCCTTGCTTTATTGAATGAATACTTAGAGGAGGAAAGGAAATCACTCTTTTTGTTCTTGCTAAATTGTCTGTGGTCAGAATGATGACGACATCTGAGTCAAGGAGAGACCTGATGGTCCCTTAATCCATGCTGTTTGAGGAACTGCTTACAAATCCTACCCTGTCATGGACCTGAATTTACCCATCCAGGAAATGGAAGAGCATAGTAAATCAGAACTTCTCAAACTTTTCAACTAAATACTCTTCGTAATAAAAGAATGTTATGTGCCAGGGTCATCTGATCCACAGGTGTGGTATAGGTACATAAATGTTAGTACAACCCTCAGTTTATAGACAACAAAAACAAGGCACAGAGAGGTTAAAAACCTTGCCCACAATCATCCAGAGAGGGTAGCGGCAGAGGATCACTTCATACCCGGGTGCTGGGTCTCCAAAGTCTGTGCTTACAAGCCCTTATCCCCCCACCTGTAGGTGATAGGCAGAATCCGCAGAGGCCAGTCCCCCCTTGGCGAGTCTGACCTCCCATCAGGAGGTATCTCTGGGTTCACGGTCTTCAGGATGTGACTGTCCCCTGAGGATGCCGCAGGGACAGAAAAAGATCAGATGGAGCCTTGAAAGAGAGAAGAACTGTGAAGCAGGAAGTAGGAGCTCCAGGGCAGGGACCATCTGCCGTGCACTTAGTTCCTGTTTCACAAAATCCTGAATCACAGGGAAATTAAATGACTTCCGGGTCCGAATGACTTGCTCTTTTCAAGCTGAACTCATTGAGCGAAAAAGACGCTATCCTGGGAGACTGTCTGATTCAGTGAAACTAACCCTGAACGTGGAGGCAGAAAAGGCACATTCAAGGCTCATTTATAGTTGAGATAATACAATGTAGGTTACTAGGTTACGAGAAGAATGTATGTAACTATATGCTTTGCCACAACATAGAAAATACATAATAAATATTAATAAAAGCCAAGTCTTACTCTCACACATTGAAGAAATAAGACACACCCCCTTCAGCTCTTCTTAACATCAAATGGTACCCCATGCTCTACAAGGAACTCTGCATGTACCCTGAAATGATGCTTACAAATATGCACCCCTAAATTAGCATGCAGGCACCCACTTGTCTTGGCATGTGGCTGTATCATTTGCTAAATATATATACGAAAAAAGTCTACCACACTCATTCCATGAATAACACAAAGGCCTTGATTTGTTCTTCCACGTGATGAGCATGCGTTAGGTCCAAAATTAACGTTGCTATCTTGCTGGGGGGTGAATGTGTTTTTCCAAAAAGAGAAAATTTCCAAGATCTTACTGAGTCTAATCAGAATGTCTAATGCACAGTGTTAGTTGAAGAAGAACAGGGAAAGAGACCAAAACCAAAGCTCTCCTCCATCATAGGACCTAAATAAGGTCCTATTGACTCTTGAATGGAAAGAAGCAATGAAGGTGTGGAGGGAACATTTATGCCAATCGCCTCATCTCTCTGAGCAGTACCTTTTCATACACAGGCTGAAGGAGAAACAGAGAAAATGACATAGAAGTGGCTTGGAGGAGTACTGATATTAGGAGGATAGCAGGTGAAGCCCCTCTTGAATGTTATCCTAAGTCCACTACACCCTGTGCCTTCAACATTGTAAATGTGTTTGTCTGCTTGTTCTCTGTCCACCATCCGAAGCTACTACTGACAGCTTTAGAACAAACCCATTAATATGAGCCTATATACCTTCTATGCTACCACGTAAGTGATTTCACCCTCAGTAACCTTCTTGGAAGAGGCAGCAGCCCTGTAGAGCTGCGTACTGTGGGGCCAACAGATCCAGAAGCCCACTTCACCTCTGCATCCATAACTTCCTCTCTAATGTGGCACCAATGTGCCAGACTTCATGCATTCTTGGCAAGAGTACAATGATTTACTTTCCATAAATGTGCCCAGCATAGTGCATGCCATGTGACAAACATTCAAGAAATTCTTGAATAGAGAGAAAATAGGATGTAGAGGCCACAGTTCAGGCTTTGTAGGTTTGAAAACTCAAGAGCAACTCCATCTCTTACTAGCTTTGTGACCTTGGGCAAGTTTCTTTCCATCTGCTATAGAGTATAATGTAAGGATAATGGAGGGGGGTCCCTATGTACGACTGTTCTAACTACACCCAGCCCATCTGCAGGGGCTGCTGTGTTGTGTTTGTGAGGTTCAAAGCACCTGACACACCACAGCACTTGGGAAAGGGCAGTCCATTCCAGTTGTGTTCCAGTTTTGTTTGTTCAGACATTCATGGAAAGGCCAGCTATATTTTGGAGCATTGAACCTCAGCCTTCAGCAAAGCAGGCCAAGCACGTGACAGATGTTAAACAGCTATTCCCAGAGATGTCGGCCAAAAGGCCAAGGAGTTGGAGACCCTTTATTTTCTTCTCTAAGCACAATTAGCTTGTCACAGCTGACAGATGATTGATGGGTATACATCGGTCCAGGTGAGACCGCAGAATTCATCTGACAGCCTGCTTACCAGTCTAACCTCTTGCACTATCCGGCTGTTTCCCTCCACCTGTTGAAAATGTCCTGCCTCCCTCCATCTCTCCACCTCACTGTGCCCTCCTTGACCCCTTCCATCCCACTCACTCACCATCACAGAGATGTGGAGGATGTGCATCTGCTCCTCGACGATCTCCGAGGGCTCCTGGAGCGTGGGGGCCGTGGCCCGGGCCAGCTGCCCAGAGCTGCTCATGGAGACGTGGAAGTACAAGGTGCCATTCTCCAGCCACTGCTGCCTCCAGTGCACCAGCGAGATGTCCGCCGCCGTGCCAGACATCTCTGCAAGACAAGACCCGAGGTACGGGTGAGCTGCGTGCCTGGCTTTGGAGCTCTGGGAGGCAGGAAGCCACACTCCACAGTCCGGAGTTTGGGAGCACCTACTCGCGCCAGGATGCCTTTCCTTTCACTAAATTCATTTGCGAGCCAAGGATCATCCCTTCCATTTAGAGATGGGACAACTATGGCGAAGATTTGTCCTAAGGAACAGAGGGGCAGAGGTAGGATTTGAACGCAGGCTGCCTAGTATGTGCTATTTTTGTGTTTTGTTTTGTTTTTTTTCCCAATGACACCACACACGAAAAGGTAATTGTTTCTCCTCCAACAGAGGGATGAAACCAAGCAGAAGGGTGAAAGTGCTCCGTTTTTCTGAGGCTATGGAACTAAAGGAAATGAAAGGAGGAAATCCATGAGAGAGGCAGTTCGGGTGTGAGTTCCTCAGCAGCGGAGCAAGAAGTGGTCACGCAGGAGCCCAGGCGAGGAGAGTGTCCAGCTCAGCTCGGACACCTCGAGGGCTTCCTGCACAGCGAAGCTCCACACCTGAGGTCTGAGCCGCGCCGCCCTGCGCCAAAGAGAGCAGGTGCATTTCCGGGAGCGTATGTGACGCACTGCCAAGCAAGAGAGTGCCGGCTCAAAGCTTCCGGACCTTGGAAACATCCAAAAAGCACTCCCGGCCCCAGCGCTCTCATAGCTAGGGACGTTCGGACTTTCCAGTCTGTTGTTCAGTTGGGTTTCCCGGACTGAAGAGCCTACCCAGCTCTTGTCAGACTGCTGTAAAGTTTTTATTTTTATTTTTTATTTTTTTACTGATTATCATTTGAATAATGTTGCATAGTATTAGGCCCTACCAACAGAGCCTTTCACTACGTAAGA
Organism: Hystrix cristata; assembly: GCA_004026905.1. Lineage (NCBI taxonomy): Eukaryota > Metazoa > Chordata > Mammalia > Rodentia > Hystricidae > Hystrix > Hystrix cristata. The sequence continues at coordinate 18,486 of PVJO010015192.1, read as the reverse complement.
TGAGTGAGTGGAGAATGGTACAAGTGCCCAAAGTGTCACTTCACTGGGATTATGTAACCTTTCCTTAGCACCCTCTGCTAAAGGGGCTGTGTCCTTGGAAATGTTCCAGAAGGACAAAGCCTGTCAGAATTTCAGTGAAAGGCGGTGGCTTCTAGGAGCACTAGCAGGTCTGCACTCAAGTCAGAGTTACTCTGGGGGATAAGTAGTCTTCAGAGTGTCCATCATTGGACAAGTAGCATTAGCACTGTCTGAGAATTGGAACTCTGGGGCCCCTTCCTGAGGGACAGAGGTGACCTCGAGACTGTATTTCTTTCTACAGTCCCCAAAGACCTCATGTACATTCTCTCTCTCGCTCGCTCGCGCTCTCTCTCGCGCTCGCTCTCTCTCTCTCTCTCTCTCTCTCTCTCTCTCTCTCTCACCCTCTCCCTCTCCCTGTCTCTCTCCTAATGAGGACAGATGGGCAGGCTAAGCTAGAACTCCTCTTTATCTAATAAACCCTTCCCACACCTCACTGCAGCCCTCAGCATACCTGGTAACACCAAATGGAAGAGAGTCACCCTGAAGAGATGAGGAGACGATTTCTACCTGCCAAATTCTATTGGCTTATCTCAAGAGACTTGAACTTCCTGAGGTCTGCAGTAAAAAATCCTCTGGGGAAGAATCTTTGACACTTAATAAGTAAGTGCCAAGAAAAATGTTAGATATGCTTTTTTAAGTTAGGTATTGATTTATCATCGCCATCATTATTGTTAATAGGGATGGGATCTAATTCACCCTTCAGCAGCTCTAAAAATAGAAAAAAAGCTAGAGATAACCTTTACTGTGTGTTTTTGCTCACATTCCTCCGGCAGTCTATCAGGAATTCCTCCAAAAGTCATACAAAATCCAACCCTCTCAGCAACTCTGTGTCAGCCACGTGGGTCAATGAATGTACCATCCTCTCTTCTGGCTTACTGCCAGGGCTTCTTAACGTCACTCTCTCCTTCCACTCTTGTGCCTTCCGTCTATTCTCAACCCACAGCCAGAGAAATCCCACCACTATGTAATTCATCTCACAGCACTAACCTCTCCACTCTAAATCTTCCCTCATTCCAAGTAAAAGACAAAGTGGCCAGAACATAGTAAGTTATAGGTCCAAATGCACATGTTTGCTGCTTCAAGGATCGAACAAGACTGGAGATAATCACAAAAGTTCATTCATTCTTAGATTCCTAGTCCCCAAGATGCTCTGAAGGCTCACTGTGGCTGGATCTTTTCATAGTACCTTCTCTACCTCCCCAGGTAGGGTCTTCTGCTCCCCTGTGACCCCACCTCATGGGCCCAACATCTGAGGCCTTGGCAGTAGCTTTCCTGGCATCCAGCCACCGGGCTACAGCAAGGTAGAGACATGATCGTAAATGGACTTACTCAGCGCTTCAATCATTTTTCTTTTAATGCACCAAAGCCCAGAACCAGAGGCTCAGGGAACCCAGGACTGACAGTTGCTACTAGAAATAGTAGTATCTAATTCAGTAACTTCAGAAGGAAAGTCCGTATGCTGCTGACTGGGCAGGCACTGCATGCACTAAGATTCCCTAGAACAACACCGAAAGAAAGCCTCCAGGCAAGCAGCTGGCTGACACAGCTCAGGATAGACTAAGACAGAGGAAGCACAGGCATGCTCATGGAAATCCGAGCACCTTTATCCTGGAGCTCTCTCCAGCCTTTGCCCAAAGTCCCACCATCAAAGAGGCTTTCCAAGGCTACATTCAGATTGAAAAACAGACGGGTGTGACTCATTTAAGGTCACTGGTGAATTTGTACTCAGCCGGAACCAGTGAATTTCCAGTCAACATAATTTTGATGATCCCCACTGTACATACAATGTCTCCTTTCCCTTGACTAAATTAGTGCACAAACCAAAACTAGATTGAGCTCTTTGTTTGCTGCGGCAGTGAGTGCAGAGGCAGCAGACAGTAAACGTTAAATGATGACAACAGTGTGTGAAGCACAGTAAATACTGAATCACAGAAAATAGCTCCGGACTTACTCTATTACAAAGACTGGAAACTGTTGCTGGGGAAGTGGGCGGGGAGCATGAAACCTCCAAGCAAAAGCTGTTTTAGTGGAAGGAGAACGACTTGATCTTTCCTTCCTTCGTTCTATCATAGATTTGTTTATTCATTCCATGTACTTTCTCAAGGATCTACTCAATTCTAGGCCAGTTAGCGGATCAGGACTTAGAATAACTGAAACACAGCGTTGTCTTCCAGGAGCTCTCAATTCTTCAGCAGTAGAGATTCTACCCAGCCTGCGGCCTCGGCCCCATGTCAGTGCCGCCACACACAGACGCTCTCAAGACTGTAGACTGGCATTGGGGATTTAGCTCCATGATAGAGCATTTGCCTACCAAGTGCAAGGCCCTGAGTTCAATCCCCAGCACAAAAAAAAAAAGACTGTGGATTTGCTGGCCTTTCTCTTCCCATAGCCCTTCCTCATATGCTCCAGCTCTGCAGGCCTTGCAACCTTTTCTCAACAGGCCAGCTCCCTCTTGTCTCTGGGCACAAGGACCTCTGTCCAGCCTTCCTGGAACTCTCCTCCCACAGCCTGCAAGCTGGTGTCTTTCCAGCGTTTGTGTCTCAGTTCAAATGACAGCTTTGCAGAGGTGTTGTGCCTGGTCACTCCGGGTAGGGTCCTCCTCTCCGAGCACATTCGATCTCTATTACATCCCTTCAAAACACATTTTCTACCACAATTATCACTATTAGAAGTTTATTCTACATATTTACTTGAACATGTATTGACTACCTAACTTTCCAGGAAAGCAAGGACCTTGTTTATCTTATTTCCTGCCATTTCAAAGTACTTTGAAAAGTTCTTTGTACATAATAAACACCCAACAAATGATGACTGAATTGCTGTTACATACATGTATGTATGCACACACATGCACGCTTATACACATCCATCACAAAATGATGGACATAGTAATAAATCAAGTTTGAAGAGTATAAATCTCATTAGAAAATTAAAGAAAGAATAAGTAAAGGTTTTTTTTGAAAGTCAGAGGTAGAAAGTCTTGGCTGAATGTCTTGGCTTGCAGACCAAGAGCTACTTCCCAAATCTGGTGGTTTAAGTACCACAGAGGATGGCTCTATTGATGCTTTTTAGAGGAGAGAGTGAGATATATACTGCCTGGGCATCTTGCAATGTGAGGCTGCACACACATGTGGGAGGGCAGAAAAAATCAGTTTGGAAATGTTCCCACACATAGGCAAAGGCTTTGAATCTGTGTATTAGAGTCTGTATTTTATTCAGCATGCAATAGGAGGCTGGTAGAGAGTGCACTTGCTCAGAGCCAGTCCTGTGTCCATTAAAAATAGGTCAAAGAAGTAGTAACATGACCAAAACCAGCTTTTGAAATTCCCTGGTGACTGATTTTCCAATTGCATTTTCCCTTTTCTCTTCCCCTGGTCCTGGCATATAAACATTTCATTGAAGTCTTCAAAGTATATTACAATCAAACTTCAAGCAAAAAGGGGACTAAATGCATTTGGTCGGGAACCAAGACGATTCCCATAAAGGCAGATTATGCTGACGTGATGAATATAAAATGAAACTGCAGATATTAAAGTAGGAGAATTGGTGCGCCGTGCCTTCCGGCGGTAGGCTGACTCCAGTGCCCACCTCCCTCCACCCCGCATAGCGCGGTTTTATACTAGAATCATAAACACAGGGATTGCCTTTTCACCTTTCTCTGTTCTCCCCCTATGGGCTGCAGCTCGTGAAATATTCAACAGGCTCAAATCCCCTCAGCTATCCCGCAAAAGCCAAGCTAGAGGATCAGCCTTCATCAGTAATTCTGGGTAGGCCAGCATCCTGCCTCCGCGGCCACAGATGCCTTTCAGCTGCCTGGAAAAGAAATAAAAATCCCGAAGGCATGTTGTGTTTTTAATTGGCTTGTTCTCCCTAATCTATGACACTCATTGTATTTTTATTTAATTCCTGAAGGTCATTATGAAAATAAGTAGCTCTTCTGATCACCAGCCATCTTGGTATAACATCTCCCAAGTGGCCAACTAACCAGCCTTCTGATTCCACAACACCAGCGGACCCTCTAGCAGATTATTCACAGAAAGCCAGAGAGAGTTTCTGATGAGTTTATAAATGATCTCTGTCCCACTGGGGGGAGGCAGACATAATATGAGGTTGTGTATAAGAGCTCACTGCCTAAGCAGAAGGAGATAGGAAAGATAGTGCTGCTGACTTCCACCCCATCCCATGAGCTGCTCTAGCACTCATGGCTGATCATCAAGCGGCAAATCTTGCTGAGTGGGCCTGGAGGTAACTTCAGGAATATATTCTTTTTTTAATCTCTACAATGGTTAAGTAGTGCAAAACTTTATCATCTCTCTCATGGGCTATTGAAATGGGTTTTGTGCCATTCAGAGGCTCATCAGAACAGACAAGACACACTCAGTAGGGCCACTGAGAAGTGTTTAATTAAGGGCAGTGTGGGCGGGTTTAAAGGAAATCAGTAATAGGCAACAAAACACCAAACAAAACACCCCAGTAATAGGCAACAAAACACAGCAAAGAACCGTTGCACAGTGGTGTGGTTAAGGTGGTTGTCAAACCCTGAAAGACCCAGGGGCATGTCAAAGAGCTATCTATCGCATGGTGGCCAGACGGCAGCTTAGCCTTCAGTGAAATAACCCAGATGCTGCCCATGCATGGCCTCCGTAGGGAAGCTCTCAGGGGACTAAATGCCCCAACTGCCCCTTCCTTGCACTGCTAACTCTTTGTGGGTGTCTCCACATAGGGTGACCTCACTGGAACACTGAGGGGTGCGTAAATGAAGCAAATCGTACAAGTCAGGCTTACAGACAATACAGCAAGATGGAAATGGGTAGAAAACTGAACTCGATGGGTGAACAGAGACTATTCAGTAGACCATTTAAATGGTAGCCTCCTGTCAGACTGCCTTGCTCCCAACCGTCACTATGTTCACCGGGTTGAAATTTCTAACTGGTAAATCTGACCATATCATTCCTTTGCTTAAAAATCTTCCACGATTCTTCAAGTCTCTTGGGATAAAATCTCATTTCATGAGGTCTGCACACAAGGCCCTTTATGAGTTGACCACGTGTATGTCTCCACTCTTCCCTCTTTTCACTCCATTCCTTCCACTTATATATTAATTCTTAGTAGATATTTCTATAATTGACCACATATACAGACACACAACTAAAATGTAGTTACATGCCTGTAAACTCATTAGTAGTTGAAATGTTATAAGCAAACGGTGCACTCAACATGCCTAACTCCCCAGTGTCATAGTTTGGCTTACCTTAAACCTGGTCAAAATACTGACATGGGCCTACAGTTGGGCAAAATCATCTAACACCGAGATTATTTTATAATAAAGTGTTGAGTACCTATATCATTTTTGGATACTTGCTAAAAGTAGAAAACAGCATGGTTGTATGGGTATTCAAACTACAGATAATGTGGCATGCACATCACTTCCTGTCATAAAGTTGAAAAATCTTAAATCAAACCACCACAAACCAGGGACCATCTGGACTATGCTATTTTCTAATTCAATGTCTTTGAAGAAGCTTTTTCTGCGTCTCTAAAAGCTCTCCCCAACCTACCCCATGCCCTGCTCTGGAAGTCTTCCCTGATTCCCATAGGAGCGATGCACTCCTCTGTGCTTCCATAGGGAAGAAATAGTACATTCTGCATAAGACCACAGGCTCAGGAGACCAAATGCATGACCAGTTCCCATGCAGTCAATCTGGGTGTCTCTGGAAAGCTGTTAGCTTCTTTGTGCCTCGGTTTTCCCATTTGTCAAATAAGGATAACACAGAACCTGCCTGTTGGGCTGGTTTTAGAATCAAACGTGATAATACAAATGAGCAATTAGAACGTTATTGACATTGACGAGCACTCCAAAGTTATATTTGTTATATATTACTGCATATACATAGTTAAAGCATCCTGTTTTACTACTATCTTCATCTTTAGAAATATATTTAAATGGTCTTTTTATACAGCTGATTTCTCTCACTCGATTCTAGTGCAAGGATATGTCAGAGTTATTTGTGCAGCATGGTGCCTGGGATAGTAGTTGAACACAATATAGGGGGCTCCCTAAAAGATTTTCATGTTTCCGCATCTGAATTTAGATGTGTTTTCCCCAAGGACAGAGAGAAGAAATGATAACTCAAGGGGTCTGTGATGGCTTGATTCCTATATAGCGACTCTTTTCAGAAATTTATCTAACATCTGACTCAAGTTTATGTACCTGGGAGAACGCAAACGAAAAGAAAGAGAACTTTAACTTTCAAAAAGCTTACACTGTCATGGAGTGAGAGAAAGAGGAAGTTTATATAGAAAACAGGCAATCTTTTATTTTCTTTAGATATGATTATGTGTATACACAGCTAGGAAGAAATATACTGGAACATCAAGAATGGTACATTTTATATGGTGGGATCAGAGGTGATTTTAATCATGTGCTGATTCATTTTTCTCTACAATTTCCTACACTGACTATAAATTACCTCTGTAGCAGATGCAAATACACACTCTCTTTAAATATTCATTTAGTCAGCCAACATTTTCTGAAATCTGGCATTGCAGGAATCTGTCCTCAGGACCTCAGTCCTGGGACTGAGGAAAGGGGTGCTATAAATAACTCTGAGTCAAATAAAATGCTAAAAGGGGAGGAGATGACTTTGGGCTGGATCTAGAATGTCTTCATGGAAGAGTCTTAGAAGACAGACAATATTTCAACAAATGCCCATAAGACAAGACCCTTTGGATGGAGAAACAGTACAAAGGCCATGAAGCAAGTGGATTGCAAATGTGGGAAGAAGGCAGTAAAAACAATAGAAGCTCATCGTTACGGATATAGAGAAAGACTGGTGCATCAATCTATACAGAGAAAAATGAAAGAGGGGCTGACACCTCTTGCCCATGGACCGTCTCCTAGCAGAAGAGTAAGTGGCAAGTCCCACTTAGGGCTCCTTCATGCAATCAGACAAGCCCTGGATGACAGATTAATGAAGCTGTCATGTCCCATAAGTAAAAATGACAGGATGGATGGACTGATGGGTAGGTGGATGATGGATGTACTCCAGTTGTTCGGACCAAACAGTCTGGGTTGGTGAAAAGAACACTGAACTGTGAACTAGAAGTTTAGATTTGTATTCTCTCTCTCTGCCAACTATCTCACTTACTTGAACACAAGTCATAGAGCATCTATGGGTTCCTTTATTTATAAAACAGTGGTCACAACCTGTCCTACTTATATCATATCTAATGTAGAAGTGAAAGAAAATAAGGCCATACATAGCAACATACTTGCAAATCTGCAAGGTTCTGTAGTTAATCCTGAGAGTAGATGCAAACATTGCCATCATCATCCCCACTACTCCTCTCAAAAATCATTGTGGGACAGCTTGAAATGTGGAAGGCACAGGGCTGGGCTAGAGGAAGGGATGGATTTCACTGCTGCCCTGGCACAGTGTCTGAACCAGGCTGGATTCTCCTGCTCTCACTAAGAAGCAAAAAGCATCTCCCTTGCTTCAGTTTGTCACTCGTACACCCATTTTATATTTCATTCACAGCAGTGGATTGTGTCAAGGTCACTGCTGTCACCAGTATCTAGCATGCAGTAGGTGCATAATAAATATTCATCGAATAAATGTACCATTTACTGTACATTTTCTGAGTTCCTTCTCCTGAAGAAAATCACAATCTAGGAAAGCAGACAACTGAACATCAAAGAAGGTGATGATCATGTGGGAGTGGCCCCCAAAGAAGAGGCAGAGTCTATTCCTATACTCTGTGTGTATGTGTGTGTGTGTGTGTGTGCACAGTCAGCCAGTGCTCTTCGATGGTAAAGTGTATGGACAAAGCAGGCAGGAAGAGTCTATAAACTGGGTATCCCATAATTCTAAGATTCTGGAGCTAGACAGGGTAACTGCTGGCAAGATGACACTGGTAGTGTGCTGTTTTGGGCTTGGGAGGTCGCCTGGGGGGACAGAAGGTGAAGAGGCGGTGGGGCTGTGACACAGCCAAGGCCCTGCGGCAGTAGCTGAAGAAGAGTCCCAGGAGTACCTCAGACCCGCTTCCCACCCCGGGCTGTCAGCACTTATCTCTGCCTCTGCCTCCAATCTGCCCATTTCGATCTCCTTTGGGAACTGCATCTTTTATACAAAACTGTTTTCCTAAGCCGCTCGGTAGAGATAAATAATACAGTTATACCCGGTTAAATAAGGGAGGGGAAGAGAAGAATTAAGAGATATTGGCAAGGGAGAAAAGCATATCGCTTCAGATTAGATTTGAAAATAGATGGAGGGTTGATGGAATTGATTCTCATTACTCCTAGTTATTCTCTCTCAAGTCATCTCCCTCCCTCCTTGCTGCATTTTTTACTTTGTCTTTCTTTGTCATTTAGCTTCACTATACTCTCTTGTTTTCCCGTGTGTTTGCTGTTTCTTTTGTCCTTTCTCTTTGAAAAAAAAAAATACATTCCAATGATGAGATTTTCTCCTCCTCTGCTCTTCCTTGTCCCTCAGCATTGAAAACTGATGCAGAGAGAAGATGCCCAAAGACCAGGGACAAGAATCAAAGCTGCCAACCTCTACTCGAGGGCCAGGCTAGAAGCATTTGCCCCTTGTCCTAGTTAGTCTCCACTGGAAGCCACACCGGTAAGGTCGACAGTGGAATGGCCATTTTTTGGCTGAGAGCTCTGAGGAACCAAGAGGGAACAAGATTTCCCCCAAGATCTTCCATCTAGTAAGTGGCAGAGCCTGAAGCCAAGCCCTGGTTTGCTAATCCCAAATCCAGTGCTGTCACTGCTGTTTTACCTGGGCTGAGACAAGGACTTTACCCATTTGCGTGAAGAGGGCAAGGGTTCAAGTCTGTGCCAGGGCGTGACATTTTAAGTGCCGGGACAGGCGGGCTCTTGGCACACTCCAGTGCCCTGGATCCATTCCAGCCTTACAAATTCACTTGCTGGGGCCACATGCTATTTCCTCAGTTCTCAAGATACGAATGTCACCTGACAGGTGTAGCAAGCATTCTGTCCTTTGGTGACTGAGTCTGTAAGATCACTTCTTTCCTTTCTATATTTCACTAGGTTGACCTCAGCAGGTGAAGTTTACCTCTCTCAGCCTCACTTGCCCGACATGGTAACACGGAAATCTTTTAGGGCTGTTGTGAGAATTAGGGGAGATGAGGTATCTGAAGGAGGCTAGAACAGCGTTTGGCACATGGATATTCTCTGTCAGCTGTCCGTCTTCTCATCACTCTTTGCCATCTCACCTCTGTCTGGGCAGGAGGGATCAGGGTGTTTGGAGAGCCCTGGGGCTGGGCAAGACCACACCACACAGACATAAATGAGAGGCAGATGTCACAGGCACATAGCGATGACTTGACATCACTGGAAAATCACAACAGAAAGTGTATGGGGATGGAGGTCATTGATCTAACCCACCTGTTTTACTTATCAGGAAAATAAGGACCAAAAAGGAGTAGCAACTTGTCATAAGTCACATAGATTCACGAGTCAGTGCGTTTTGTCTCAATGTTACAGACAAAGGGACCAGAGCAGAGGACGGAGGCACAACCTCCCTGACTTCTAGAAGTGATTTAGCAGCACAACATCCAAGGGTGAAAAAGTTCTCACAAAATGCCAGGGCTCCCTCCCACTGTCCTGAAGACGTTGCCTAGAGGGCTTCTTAAGTGTCTGCTGTTGCTAAGTCTGACTTGCTGACTCCCAGCCAATGGGGCTTAGCATCTGGGTACATGAGTAAAAATCTGCAGCGAGTCAGGAGAGCGAGGCACCATGCAATATGGAAGTGAGGGAGGAAAGAGGAGACCCATAGAAAGCAACAACTGAACAGAGACTAAGAGATCGCCCAACTACTGCTACCAGCTGTTTGCAGGAAGGAAGGAGGGGCTGGACCTGGAAGGTGACCTCTCCGAGCACGACAAACCCACCTCCGATGCCAGACCTGGGCCTCAGCTCACGGTTTGCAGAAGCCGTAACACTCTCCCCTGGCCCTGGGCAGCACCCCTGGCACCCACACTTTGTTCACACTGCACCACCTGTCTGAAATGTCCGTATCCCTTCTGCCTTCACAGATGTTACCCACCTTTCTAATCCCAGCTGAGCCGAGCTCTCCAAAGAGCCAGCCCCAAATGCTCTTTCCTTTTTCTGAGCTCTAACCTCCCCGGCACATTTCTGCTCCTTTCCCTGGTTCACTAATTTCATCCATCCCTCATTCTCACTGCCTTTGCTAAATCGAAAGATTCTTCTGGGCCAGGAATTGCTGTTATCACCTCTGCCTCCCGCCTACGTAGATCAGCACTTTGTGCAACAGCAAGAGTTTGAGGAATACGGGCTAGTACAAGATTAGAATGGGAGGCCAAGAAAGGAGGAAACCAAGGTGAGTCTGCGGATTCCAGGTTCACAGACTGGAATGCAGAAGCACAGACGTGGAGGAGATAACTGGAAAGCCTGATGCCCAGAAACAGGAGGCACCAGCTGAGAGTTCCTCAGCTGAAGCACATACAGTTCCACCTGTTCCTTGAGGTTTCATCTGCCCCCTGTGCTCACCCCACTGTCGTAGAGTCCCTGTCGGATCTATCCAAGTATCTATCCGACTGACCCGGATCGAGAGGCACTTAATACAGTCACCACGACACTTGAGCACTCCTGTGTCTTGTTGTCCCTCCAGCACTGCCTTGCCCTGTCTCCTGACTTTGTACACAGAGTTCCAAGTTCTGGTTCACACTGCGTCCCCTATCTGAGCTACGCTAGCCCTTTTTTCCCTGCCTCATTCTCAACATTCAGAACTCCGCTATAAGTAGACTATGTAAACTGTTACTACTCTCCTCCCCTTACATCAAAACCAGTGTGATGGGACGTAGCACATTCTCCCACAGAGGAACATCTCTTTCTCCTCCCCTTAGTCAGAGTTATCTTCATGACTGTTTTTGGCCAATGGGACAATACCAAAAGTGACGTGTAGAGCCCTGAAAATGTCTGTGTGCTGTACTTGCCCTCTTGCATTGTTTCTGGAGTCCTGCAACTGCCTTGTAAGGAGCCAAGGCCAGCCTGCTGGAGGTTGAGAGGAACGTGGTCTGTGTGCCCACATCATCCCAGACAGTCTGCTGCTAACCATCAGATCAGTGAAAGAGGCCACCTTGTCACCCAGATGTCTGTTGGACAACTGCATGGGAGAGAGCCCATTAGCAGTCCCTCAAAACCATTAGAATACATGCGCAGGTAAGCTCAGCCTAAATCACCAGCACATATGAAGATTAGTTTAAAAACTCCCTTGAGCCACTAAGTTGTGGGGTGCTTGTTACACAGCATAGCTAACTGGGAGAACAACTCAGGGGTCTCCTCTGTGAGTGCCTGTTCCCCTCAAGGCTGGATTGGTTGTCCCAGCTCTGTGCTGCCTGCCCCTACTGTACTGATCACACTGAAGTAATAGTGGCTTCAGTTATTTCCCACCTCACCTTCCCTCTGCTCCTCGCATCTCTGAGCTTCATACTAAAGGCCTCGTTTCCCTTACTGCCTACTACTTCCTCCCACCCAGCTCAGTCACTGACCGAGGGGCATGTGGAGCACAGAGCAAGCTGACAGTGAAGACTTCCTCTATGCAGCAGCCTACCATATTCCCCAGCCCCTCCTTCTCCTCCTAATCAAAGTCTCCGTGGTCTTGATTTGAAGGACTGAGCAGGTATTGATTGGTTCCAACGACACTGCTTCAGGAGCATAATCTGCCTCCATATTCCTTAAATAAGTTCTGTGCCTGTTCGGTGTGTTCATAGCAGCCTTGATTGTAATTCAGACACTACTCCATTACCCTTATTTATAACATGGCACTGGAGCGGAGAGCCCCGGGCAGCAGCAGAATGATTACAGGACCCTTTTGACATGCAATTCCACACCATTCAGTCCAATTTAGACTGGCCACAGATGGTGCCTTGTGGTAGGGAAGGGACAATTAGAGGATGCCAGGCTGAGGGTGGGGAGGGGGAACGACCCTCCTGAGTTCCTCACTGCACCACAGAAGGATGAAAAACCAGCTCAGGTGATCTGACACCCCCACCAAGGACAGTGAGTGTCCAAATGGTGGCAAATCACACTCTTCTCCGGCAGGGCCAGGCATCAGGAGTCCTGTGACCAATTTTGGACGATCTTTTTATTTGATATAAATGCCAGGCAACCCTCTGAAGGTGACATAAGGGAATGGTGTCCCCATGTTCTCAGGCTAGCAGTGGGAAAAGTTAAATTCCACTCTTGTCTTCATTCTGTGACCTTATATGAGATATTTGCATCCTCGGGCCTGAGTCTTCTCATCTGTCACATAGCGGGGCCGATCCCTCTCCTGGTTCCTTCATAAGAAAGATCTTTGAATAAAATATTCTCTGTGTAAAAGTCAGGGTTATGATTAATACATATCAATCTGATGGAAAATATCTAGAAAAAAGAATCCAAGTGACTCAACAGGAAAGAGTGAGATTTCCTCTGGTCTTGGAGTACCCAGCTCCCTGGTCCGGTGCAGGGCCAGGGCTTGATCTCTGAAGCCAGACTCCTGGGTGGCCCTCTCTGCCACTTTTTAATTGAGTAGTGTCTGGTGTGATGTAGCCATCTCGTCTGATTGTCAGGAGTTTAATGCTCAGAGTGTTGCCAGCGATCGGCACATGTTTTCCCATTTCATTGTGTAGACACTCCCAGGATGTATGGCTAACAATCAGTTCACGGGGACACCGTGCTGAACTCAGCATCAGCACAAGGGTAGACACTGTCTCTTTTTCATAAAGTTTGCAGCAGCGAATGCTTCCCATAGCACCACCCCTTCAGGGCTGCACAAATAAACAGCTTTTACTCCAGTTAATACAGACGTACGGGATGGCTCGCTTGGAAGCACCAGGGCTTGTCAGTGATTGTGAACTCCTGGAGAATAAGAATCACATCTGTCTAATGTCCTCTTCAGGGAACCACATTTGCAAACCGGAACATCTTCAGGGTGTCACACACTCGGAATCATGAGTCGGAGTTGTCACATCTTCCCAGTCCCGCCCCACCTTGCTCCCTCCTCTGGCAGAGCCACAGAGACACTAAACTCAGACTTTGGCAGCTCAGCAAATGTTTCCAGACAGCCTGCGCTGTGTCAGGTGCTTTGCTCAGAGTTCTCAGACCTCCTTTCCAGGGTCTCCATTTCTCAGTTAGAGCCAAGCAATTAAAACTCAGAGAGGACAGACGGGTTGTCCCAGATCACACAGTAAGTGAAGGGCAGAGTTAGTAAGAATCCAGTCTGTTCATTTCAAGGACAGCCTCTGTATTCTACCTGCCAGATGTGGAGTCGACGCCTGGCTGTGCCACTGACTTACTGTCACACCTGGGAAGGGTGTTTCCCTCCCTAAGCCTTTGGTTTCTCATCTGTAAAGTGGGAGCAATCAGAGCATCTTCACAGAATTTAATGGAGAATATTGTTAGTGGGAAAGTTGTTTTGACCCAATTCTCTGTCTTTATGAAGACTGTGTTATGCCATCAGAAAACAGAGAGAAGTACAAGTAAGTCTTCCACCCCACAGTTTACATGATGAACTGTATACACACTTCTCAGCTATACTATGTTTCTGAGAATTACAACGGGAACAGGAAGAAGAAGCACTCGTCTGCCTCGTATTCCCATTTGGGTCCTCCACGCTCCTCCACTACGGGGCATTAACCTTCTCTGAATATCCTTTATGGGCACTTACTGGGTGGTATAGCTCCTAAATATAACCACCACCTCAACTTCGGTCCAAAGCATGATGTGGAATATATCAGAAAGAACAATGTTGCCAGAAGCTAGGCGGAATTCCCTTGAGATGGGCAGGAGTGACTATCTCAGAGGGAACCAGGCTGTTGGCTGGCATTGGCAGTTGGGACCAAGTTTGATAAGTTATCTCTAGGAAGTATAAAGAGCAGTTAGGCTGCGCACACCGCAGGTACACCAGAAGTCACGTTGGCACAACTCGAAAATACCTGTGAAGATGCTTAGCCAGGCAAGTACACACACTTCTATATGTCTGTTCTCCCAAAGCACGTGGGCTTATGTGCTCACAGACACAGGCGGTTCATGAATCTATGCATCTCGTGCACTCCTGGGAAAGCATTTGTATTTTGGGGGGGTACAAAAACATGTTTGCATGTATTTTTGTTTCCTCACAGACATGCATGTACACACATGTTGGTTGATGTTTATCTATGAAAACAGACACTAATGCTACACTATTTGAGGTTTTTCATGGAGACTCATGTGTTCTGCAAAATTTTATATGCCTTACACTGGCATCAGGAGGATTTGTGTATGTGTGTATATCTGTGATGTTCCTGACACACACCAACAGGCATCTAGAGGTAGATGTGCAGTGATGCAGTTGAACGCTTTGGCAACAGAGAATTTACAGACTGGGGGGCCCTCCCACACAGACATTCAAGTAGTGTGTTCACCTGGTTCACCTTCATATATATTCTACCATGCACGCTCTGCTGTGAGTGTTTAGGCTAACATATATGTGCACTGGCTCTATACACAACATACAGTCACTTTCATGTCTAGACATACACCTGTGTCCTCAGGCAAGCACCAATGACTGATACGGATACCTGAAGACAAACCCAAGTCCTCATTTATGCCCTCTCACACACAAGGCACATTGCCAGCATCAGAAAATGTCCTTCTGAGCCCCTGGGATATCTCTGGATCTGTCCTCTCGGAGCCTCATTTTGCACTCAAGGAGAAAGCCCAAATCCTCTCCCTTGCTCTGCTGAAAGCCTGTTTCCTCTTTTCTAGTGTGACTGACAGGCCATCGTGGAGCAAAGAGGAGCAGAACAGTCTCTGTTCCTGAGCTGTCCATCCACTTAATCCTTTCTGATTTTGTTATGGGAAAAAAATTTCCATCAATTTGCTATTCCATCCCCTCAGCCTGGTGCCCTTGAAAGAGAGAGACAGGAGGCAGCAAGAGCCCTGCTCGTGCCAAGCCCCAGGCCGCCCAGCAACATTCCCATGGAACTCTGCCTTCCACATGCTGAGTAAGAAGCCCGACCAGGAAGCGAAAGCCAGCATCCCGGTTGTTGCGGCAAAAAATATCAAAGCAGAAAAAAAAAAATACTAATATTCCTCACATTTTTCTTATAGCCAGGCACTGCACACGGCACCACTGCACACTGCAATTCACGTGTTGCTTGGAACACTCTCCAGAGAAGTATAAACAAGCCCACTTTACAGAGATTCCCAGAGGTGAACACATTAGTCTAAAGCAAAGATCACTGTGAGTATGGAGCAGGAGTGGAGATCTGAACTCATGGCTGCTTGCTTCAAAGCACCTTCAGCACTTAGCAAAACGTGGAAGTGGGTGGGTCACCTGCATGTTACTGCCTGACCTCTGGAATCTTCCGTGCTTCAAGGCATTTTCATTTCCTAGGCTAAGAGAGGTGAACTGCAGAGGCAATTCCCTGCCTAAAAAGGGAACAAAGAACTGGAACAAGTAATGAAGGAGAGACTGCTTGGGGGAACAAAAGGAGGCTTTATGGTTTAGAACTCAATGTCCCCCAGAAATCTTGTGAATTCAGAGGTAGGACTTTCAGAAGGTGACTGATTCATGGGGGTGTTATCTATACTCAGCAATGGATTAGCTGAATGTGCAGATAAGGAGGTGGGGCCTGGCTGGAGGCAGATCACTGGGGATGTGGTCTGAAAGGGTGTATTCTTTCCCTGACCTCTCACCTCTTTCTGTTTCCTAGTTGCCATGGGTTGAGCAGCTTTCCTCTGCCATGGAATTACTGCCTTGGAGGCCAGATGACCATGGACCGAACCCTCTGAAACCATGAGCCCAAATAAACCTTTCCTCCTTTACATTTTGTGCGTCAGATATTTTGTCCCAGTAACAGCAAAGCTGACCAAGGAGAATGGGATAGAGAAGTAAGAAAACAACTTTAAGAGGCAATATAGTTTATGCTTTTTGCCAGTAACAAGCGCTGAACCCTTTCTCTGGTCTAGATCTCCTAGGAAATGCTGGTAGTGCTGAGGAGACAGGGAAGAGCTTTCATACATGGAACTCCCAGACTACTAAGGCTAATGCCTGCTTTCTAGAGTGTGTTAAAGCTTGATACATTTTAAAATATTTGCCCATTTTCCAAATCAGTGAGGAAGGAGAGATGGGAAATGACCTCCAGTAATGTCCTGCACCCTGCCATAAGTCTGCTCATAACAATCAGCATCGATTATCCATCAAGACTTTTGCACATATTTTTTCCCACATAATCCTCAAACTAACTTTATAAGAGAGTTATATATTCATATGTGTGTATATATATGTATATATGCCTATGTGTGTATATATGTGTGTATGTACACGCATGTGCACATGTGCATTTGGCTCAGAAAGACAAAGACACTGAATGAACATCACACAGAGTTTCAGTAAAGGAGGCAGGATTGAGAACCCCTCAGACTAACTCCTGGGTCCTTCTCCTAAGGCATCCTTCTTACTGCCCCTCCTGCACACAGCCACATCCACTATGTATAGAAGTTGACTAATTCTCACAAGATTGTCTGCTTAGCATAAGCCAGCAGATAGACCCCGAGAGATCAGCGAGACAGAGTGAAACTTACATCAGAAGAGTTGAGGTCGTTTGGCCAATGACTGGACAAGGACTAGGACCAGACGTCTGTCCCGAAGACCAATACACTTTCAAAACATGGTCTGTGGTAATTGATGTATTTTCAACAACTAAAAATCCTATTTCCAGGTTGTTATCTCCCCAGAAGACAAGGCAGATACCTCCAGGTTCTTCTCCAAGCGCTCAAGAGAATGCACTTTCCATCCCTGGAACTAGAGTATCAGCAACCCTGCTTTACGGATGAGCTAACTAAGACTTGTGGATGGGAAGGGATTTGCCTAAGCAGGGCAGCTCTCTCAGGGCAAAATCAGGCTCCTCGCTCACTGAATCCACTTCTGAATGACACTGGAAGTCCTGCGCATGGAGGTCTAGAAACAAGTGTGGGCAACAGGCCGATGGCTAGTACCAGGGTGTCACTTCCTATCGCTGGGATTTTGGATTAGGGGCTGGTTTAGTGGGCACATGACTTAGGAGGCATATAGCTAGTTCAGAGTTCAGAAAAGCCCATGCTTAATTTAGGAATCTACTGTCACCATCTTGAAACCATTGACCTGGAGCCCTGTTGTAGATTATACCTAGATGTCCCCTCGAAGCTCATATGCCCATAGGCAGTGTTTGGGGAGGTGACCAGATCATGGAGGTGCAGTACTCATGAGTGGATTAGTCCACTGATGAGTTTACAGCTAGATGTAAAGCTGGGAGGTTAAGTCTGGTCAGAGGAGGTGGTTTGTCTCTCTCCTTCCTCCCCTGATCTCTGTCTGCTTCCCACCACCATGCCATGAGTCACTTTACCCCTGCCATGTCCCTTTGCCATGCCGCTCTGCCTTGGGGCTAACCAACTGTGAATTGAAACCTCTACAAACAATGAGCTTAAATAAACCTCTCCGTGTTCAAGTTGTAGGTGTCAGATGCTTTGTCCCAGTGACAAGAAAAGTTATGAAGATAGTCCCCATATTCACTTTGTACTGGGCGCCCTGCCAATTATGTAGCTTTTCTGTCTTTGATATTTTCCCTTTATAAGGCTCAGTTTCTACAGCTTTGAAATGAGGTTAATAACAGTGTGACAACAAGATGTGTAGATAACATTTCGGCCTTGCCCATTTCTTCCCTGGCACTTGTCCATCCAGTATGGTCAGCTTTCTGTATCCTCATCTACAGATTCAATCAACCACAGACTGAAAAAAGTCGGGGGGGAAATTACATCTGTATCAAACACATGTGGGCTTTTTTTCTCTTGTCATTAGTGCCTAAAAGTACAGTATAACTATTTACATAGCATTTTCATTGTATTAGGTATTACAAATAATGTAGAGTGTATTCAAAGTATACAGGAGGATGAGAATCTGTTATGCACAGATGCTACACCATTTCAAACAAGCGACTTGAGCATCTGCAGATTTTGGAGTCAGAGGACCTGAAACCCACCTCTTGCAGAGACTGAGGACCACCGTACAGGCCAGCAGAACTGTCTCTGCCCAAGGGCTTCCTTAGCTCTCCTAGAGAAAGGCAAGCATCCTAGGGAGCTGTGATATCCTGTGTCCATTACTTTTTCCTCCCCAGGCCCCAACAGGAGTAGCCCTTACCTGGTGACACATGGCAAGTGGAGGATAAATGCCCTAGCTTGAGATAATCCCGAGCATATTCTACATCATTGAACCCCATTGCCCAAAACTCCCCTCTGCTCAGTTACACACCCTGCAGTCGTTCCCTTCCCTGCCTGCCCCCTTCCCTGCTGGGCCTTCCTCAGACCACCTCTCAAGCAAATTACTCGACGTGACCTCCTCGTCCCAGGGTCTGCTTCTG
>PVJO010015191.1:34472-45864 GCA_004026905.1 Hystrix cristata | reverse complement strand
AACTAGATAGGGAAAAGGGGGATAAAGAAGAAGTTTAAAAGAAAAGTAAGATGAAAGGGGAAAAAATGGTAAAGTGTAGCTACACTTGTTGCAAATAGGGAGGGGTGGGTGAATGGAAGGGAGGGGAGGGGAAGGGGGGAAGAGGGGGGAAAACCAAGATGTATCATGTACAGGTACAAAATAACCATGTTGATTATGAACATTATGTATACGATGTACCAATGCATGTTCCTGGTAAAAATAATTTAAAAATTTAAAAAAAAATTATAGCAGATCCTTGAATGCTCCATACAGCAAAGAGCCAAATCTTGCTTCTGACGGAAGTAAAGGATTGTCCTTCCCTCAGAAGATATATTACAACTGATACAGGATTACAGATGAGACGTGCATGGGCCTCAATGCAGTGGCGCCCATCTCAAGTCCATTTTCTTTGACTCTTCGTCTCCATAAAATTAATCCCCAGTAAAGGAGATTCACAACGGCACACCTAGAACACTCACTGCCTGGAGCATCTTATCGGTACTATTTCAGTCATTTCCCTGCCCAACAGAGAAGGACAAATACAGGATGACAAAGACAAATGAAGGTGAGGCTGAGGTGGCTTTTAAAGAGTGAGAAGAATTTTGAGGGGACTATCAGAGGTCAGCAAGGACACAGTTCATTCAGTGACGAAACAAAGAATTTTGTGACAGAATTAGTCAACAAGGGGAGGTTTCCCGATCGAAAGCAGAGAAAGCAAAATTACTGTAAGTTTATTTCTTTTTTTCTTTCTTCCTTTCCTTCCTTCTTTCCTTCTTTTTTTTTTTTTTAAAGATAAAAATGTGTTAAGTAAACTTCTCCAGCATGTGCTGGACACTGGGCTTTGATCTGTAGTATGCTCTGTCTATATGGCTGCTACCCACGCTGGGTGTACAAGCCACTCGAATGTCTATGCATCACCCTTACTCTATCCTGAGCACACATACTAACATGCGTACGGGAGTGGAAAGTGGAAGAGCAGAATAAAGTATAAACAGGATTTCCAGATTGTTGATATGGTTGGACTAACTGAAACTACTCATTTAAATCACATGTGTCAAAAGGACCAAATAGCCAAGAAGATGTTTTAAAACAACAAAAACCCTCAAAGCACTCATTTTCCAACCTTGAAGACGCAAAGGTGGAACGCTCCCTTCCCACTCCACACTTCGGTTTCACAGAGTTTGTCCTTTTTCTACCAAAACAGCTGAGGGAGTGTTGGCTCTTAGCCCACACTTGAAAAAGCAAAGCAGAGAAAGACCTTGTTTTCCCAGTCAGTTATCAGAATGTCACCATGTTCAGTCCCTAAGATGCCAGTTGGGCTTCACCGTGCCCATTTTCCTCCTCAAACTACGATCCAGATCTCTCTGGACAGAAAGGGGCCTACTCCTTGGGAGCCACAGTGCCCTCTGGGCTCCTTTCCAAATGGTGGAGAATAAACTCCAATGAGGTCAGAAATCCACACACAAGCATGAGAACAAGCCCTGAGACCTTTTGTTCCAAGTTCCATATTTTATAGGCCACAGACTGAGCCCAGGGCAAGTACCTTCCCCAGCGCCATAGCAAGGCCCCCTTTCCACACAGAAATAAAGGGACCACCTAATCCCCCTTAAGTCCTCTGCTTCTGTGCCAGCATTACCTTTTAACCAATCTCTGTGCCCCTTTTGTCCACCTTCCCTCTCCACAGGCACCTCTCCACATGCTTCCCAGGAGTGTCAACTGAAAACTGTCAGCAGAGTCAGGCGGTGAGAAGGTGGGTGTTGAAGTGCGGGAGACCATCCTGACCCCACCACCATTAGCAGCGATGATGAGCCAGAGAAATGAGGGAAACCTGGGCTAATTGGCCAGAGCTGCCACGTTGCCAGCAAGCAGCCGTAGTGAAGGGCGTGACTCTTATCACTCTAGTTTATTCCTTCTTATCCCACCTGTAGGCAACCCGCATCTCAAACAAAAAGTCTCCTCTCAGCCCATCACAGCTCCCCAGAACGCACCTACCTAACTAGGCTCTTATGAACTCTTCCCACTCTCCTCAGCCATCCCTTTTACTTACAATCATCTCTGCTGTATAACCTGGTTATTAGCCATCACTGAGAGCAGGCTGGCTGCTAAATTAGCTGGTACTCCTGGTCCCTGTACTCCTCATACTTCCCATCCTGTCACAGAGGACTCATAATAGGGAGCGAGCGTGCGGTGACAAAGTCTGCAGAAGGTGGTGGCTGCAGATCCACCACCTCTTTCCTCTAACCGATTGAGTATAAGCGTGAGTGTGTCCTGGGCCTCTAGCAAGAAAAAGCAATAAGCAACCAGTCAGCAAGCCTTCTCTGCCTTTTCGAGGTTAGTCAAATAACAGTCTCCACGCACTGAGCATTCTATGACCTGCTTATTGCAGGTGGAGAGGAAATTTGCTTTGGCAGGAGATTTCTTCGAAGATTCTAACCATTCGGATTTTTAAAAAATTCCTATTCCCTACCCTCACACATGATTTAGAGATGACTGATCTAGAAAGCATAATGAATGGCTCCCGGACTTGTTTTGGGTGCTACCACCCGTAAAGGCGAAGATGTCCACCTGGAAATGAGCTATCCCTGCCAGATCTCATGGAAATGAGGCATGGAAGGGATTTCCTTTCTCTGTCCCAGGGAGCAGGAGTTCTCTCCCTCTTTGGACACAGAAGTGGTTTCTAGTCTCTGGGATCTTCCCAAAGTCCAGAGCTGATCATTCCTATTCTCCAGCTGAAAAATAAAATGGCTCAAACTTACATGCAAATTAACTTCCAAGCACTTTAGTCTCTAGCTTTTACCCGCTTTTCCCTCCCGCTTCCCAGCCTTTGTTTACAAATGAACAAGTCAAGCTAAAATATTCTTACTGTTCTTTAACTAAGTCCCATGATCTCCCACCTTAGGCCCTGTTAGGCCTTATTGAAGATGGCTGTGGCATCCTTCCTCACCTCTTGGCCCATCTCTGCAGGTTCGCAGCCCATTGTCCTTCAAGGAGAACAAGAGACAGAAACTGATTTAAAAGGAAAGGGCTGAAAAGATAGAAGGACACTTCTTGATAACCCAAAACACCAGGCACAACCAGACCTTACCACAAACCAGAAAAAGGAAACAGAAAGCCACGGGGAGCAATGATTCATTTCTTTCACTCTACCCTCCTTCCTCCTTCGTCGGTAATCAAATATGCTCTTATCCCTACTCCTTCCCATGGATCTGATCTGTTGTTTTTATCCTCAGCTTCTATGTATTTTGACCCATAATGGCCATGTCAAGCTCTTGTATGTTTTCTGAGCTCCAAGCCCACTGGTCAACTGATCAGCAACCTATAAATATATACCAATTCCCAGCGTATGGGGAAGGAGGCCTCATTGGGTCAGCTTGCCTGTTGCATTGATTCTTAGCTCTTCAACTCCCCTCAAGCAGGTAAGGGTGATCTAGTACAACCTGGCCATGACTTTATGTATTGCTGAGAGGGGAACATCCTCATAGCATCAGAATATGACTTAGGCAGACATCAAAAACCCAGCCAAAATTCCAGCTCCTTCTGTGCCCAGGTGGAGAGCATAGGGTAGGGTGATGTGGCCTTTATTTAATAAACCTAGTGTTTGACAGGATTCCAGGAAAAGAGATAAGAAAGAACCTCTTGATCAGTATCAACCATCTTAGTAATCTTTTGATCACTTCTGAAACATGGAATATAAGAAACAATCTACAATCTACCTAATTCTCCTTGTAAAATTCATGAACATTGTTTCTTATAGGATCCACCCGATTGCATTCTGTGTAGAAGAGTGAGCTGGAGGGACATCTTCGGTGGGCAACATTAAGATCGGTGTGAGCCCTGCCCCTAAAAGTGGCTGCTCTTCAGCCACACCAAAATAGAGTCCTGTTTAAAGCGTCTGTTAAGAGCTTTTGGGAAGTGTGCTTGAAGAGGATCGACCTTCTCGTAGCTTCTTATCAAAATAAGATACATGACGTATGGCTCAAGAAATGTCTGACATACACCCAATCCCCGCCCATCTTTGGTTTGGCAGAACCTCTGGTTGTATCTATCTGCTTCTGGAAATTTTAAAGTCCTGGGAAAACTTCATGGGAATTTCAAAACAGAAATGGAATAGGGGTCCTGAAAATGTTGTCTAACACTCAGCTGCCCAGCAGCATCTGCTCCTCCTACCCGGTCTGCGGGAAACTCCCTGGAGGATTCAGATGTGTCTCTCTGTGGCTGAGAGGTTCCTCTGTAGGCCCAGGAGAGGCTGCAGCTCCTCGGAGCCTTGAGCCCATCTTCCGGTCTCCCTCACCACTGCCAGAGACCAGGGCTGGCAGGGATGAGCCCTGAGTTTTAAAATGAGCTTCACCCCACCTTTCCCTAATGACATTCTCTGCCTTTAGCTTGCTCTCCAACAAGCACTAAGGCCACCTTTGGGGCACCACAGGGCAGCCCCCAGCTTAGTCATCGTGTCAAACTCTCTCCAGACCCTAGCAGACCTTTGTCTCTCCTACACATTTGCCATTTGACAAAGCTGTCTCTCTTGGGGCCAATTAGCCGTGACATTGCTGAACATGTCCTCTCCTTGTCAACATGACACAGGGCAGGCTGTTGTCTTTCAAAGTGAGATGAAGACACCGGAGCGTCCAGGTGTGAATGCACGCGCGCAGAAGAGGGGTAAAGAAAATGACCACCAAGCTGCCAGAAGGGCAGCACTGAACTCAGCTCCGACAGAGATGTGCCTCTTACTAGCAGCAGCAGCCCAGGTGTGTGTATTTGCTGATAAGAAGTCACGTGAAGGTTGGGCCTCTCCATGCACACGTTCCAAAGACCCTAAATAGATTCTTTGAACTGGACTCCATTACAGTGGGGCTGAAGAGTGGCCACTTGTAGGGAACAGTACCTTCACTAGCCTTAATGTTGCCCCCAAAGATGCCATCTCCAGCTGGCCCTTTAGTGCCAACACCCACAACTCCCCTGGCACACACAGAGCATACTGAACCTGGATTTTCACTGAACGTGCCCCGATCTCTTGTGCCTCTCTGCCTCTGCCAAGCTGTTATTTTTGCCCAGGATGCCACCCTTGGCTTTTCTCTACTTATCTACCAAAAGAAGTCACCTCTTTAAAAGTGAGCTTAACTTACTCCTCATCTGGAATTTTCCAGACACCAGCAGACACACTCAATTGGAACTTGCACAGATCTCCATTTGCAAACATCACCCCGTCTTGTGTTTGTCCTTTGATGTTTCCATCCACCTGGAAGATCGCACAGACCTTAGAGGCATGAAAAATGGCTTTTCGTATCTGTATTCCCAGCACTTAACACAGAGTCTGTCATAGAATTTTATAAGAAGCAGAAATGCCATGAAAGACTAAGGAAATCATTGGCATTGAAAGAGTTTTCCTTTTCCTGTCCCCTTAATGTAGCAATAATGTATTTCAATAGATGTCTCAAAATACTGTCTCATTTTCCTACTGGAGAAGCCCACCCTGTGTACAAAGCAAGCTGTTCCTCACGGTGACCCCAACTTCCTTCCTCCAATGTCATAAGGACAAGCCTGTGACACAGGCTGACCACATAGGGTATTCCGTGCCGTGGACCACCTTAATGGGTTCAGGGATGAGCATGGGGCACACCAAGTCCAAATAGGGCCTTTGCTGAGATATAGGACCACTCAGAATAGAGTCTTTTTTTCTTGGGTTGTAAATTATAATATAGATTTGGAATTGCTAATGGCCATCTTTTCTTCCTCTTGAGTATGAGGCCAAAACACAGAGGGGAGAAGATGTAGAACTGCAGATAGACATGTAGGGGCAGGGCCCTAGTATGTTGTTATGGTGCCTAGATGCAGTTAAGTCTGGCTGATCCTTTCTAGCTAGCAGGATTTAGAACCAGCTCAAGCCCCTCTCACTCCTTTTGCCCTTTTTCCCTCTTCAGCTACTTGGAGATGAATGTTTGACATCCGTAATTAAAGAGGACTTACCTATACTATTTTTCCCAACTTTAAAGTGAGACTTTCTCTTCTACCATTACAATTCTTCCCTAATTACTTTGTTTCAGACAATAAAATTTATTTTGGAAAAGCCCATTAGACTTACATGATCTCAATCAGTGGTAGTATTCGGTGCTTGCAGCACTTATCTGACATCAACCTGACATGATTTGTATAAAAGGGAACAAAATATTTTAATATAGTTTTACTAATTATTCTCAGAGGAATCCAAACTGTTCATTGTCATAACTGAAATACTTAAAGATCATTTTAAAAGAAATAGCTTCAAAAAACAGTAAAGCTTTTGGAAGACCACATAGCAGAATACCTTATGACCTTGAAGTGTGTGAAGAAAAATAGGATATAAAAAGCTCTAACAACAAAGAGAAATAAACAGATTAATCAGATGACATTACAATAAAGAACTTTTGTCCAAAAACGTCATAAGACAGAAAAAGCTTATAGTAGAAAACTGTAGTAGAAAATATTTGTAATCAAGTTATCAGTTAAAGGACTTGTATCCAGAATATATAAAGAGCTCCTACAAATCAATAAGAAAAGAATAGACAACTCAATAGGAAAAAAGTATTCAAAAGAGAATCTCAAGTGGTCAATAGGATTCGAAAGTGCCAAGCATCACGAATGATCAGAGAAATCTGTGTGAAAACCACAATGAGATACCAATACAAATTCCCCAGAATGGCTGCAGTGAATGTAAGAGTAGTGCCAGGTAAGGGAAAGATGTGGAACAACTGGAATTCTTGGCGGTAGGAATACACCTTGGGTCACCGCTTTGGGAAAGCGTTTTGAATATTTACTGACACTATATCTTTTTCATATGGGGTGCCAGTAAAATTCTGCATTGTGATGAGTACTGGATACTTTGGTGTGTTTACTCTGTGTCAATTTCGCAGGCTGTACACTTGTGGATATAGAATGTTCTTTGATGTCATCAGGGTAACAGCACCATCCCAGGTCCAAGGCCTTTAGTGACTGCAGTCGAATCGGGCCAGCGATGCACTCTGCAGACCAGGGGGTGTCCTTCTCTAGCCTGGTCCTCAAAACTCCCCTTTGCTTCTGCCTGTTGTCCAATATCTCCTACACGAGTTAGGGCCAGTTCCTGTGCCTTGCCACTCAGATCCCTGACATGTATGACCCTTCAAGTTTTTCTACAATCCACTTTTTAAAATTTTTACCAAGAACATGTATTGGTACACTGTATACATAGTGATTATATTCATCATAGTTAATTTGTACCTGTACGTGATACATCTTAGTTCCCCCCATTCTTCCCTACCCCTCCCTTCCACTCCCCCTCCCTTCCCTATCTACAGTAGCTTTATTTACATTTTCCCCTTTTTCCCTTTCTTTACTTTTTCCTTTCCTTCTTTTCCCCCTCCTGCCTTTCTAATTCTTCTCCCTATTGAATATTATCTTTCTTTTACTTAGTAGCTATTATACTTTTTTGTCCTTATTTATGCTTACAGTTTCTCAGACCAGAGAAACAATTTGATATGTCCTCATGTGTGTCTGATTTATTTCACTTGAGTATGTTCTCAAGGTACATCCATTTACCTATAAATATCTCAAGTTTATCTTTTTATGGCAGAATAATACTCCATTGTATAGAAAAACCACATCTTCTTTAGCCATTCTTTAGTTGTTGGGCATTTGGCTTGTTTCCAAGACTTACCTTTTACAAACGGTGTTGCTATAAACACGGTTGTGCATATATTGCTGTGATATGATGATTTTAATTCTTCTAGGAAGATACCAAGCAGAGGACTAGCTGGGTCAAATGGAACCTCTAGTTGTAGTTTTTTGAGGAATCTCCACACTGATTTCCACAGTGGTTGGACTAGCTTACAATCCCAACAGTGGAGGAGGGTTCCTTTTTCCCCACAGCCCAGCCAGCATTTGTTATTGGTTGATTTCTTGATGAAATCTGCTCTGTCTGGGGTGAGATGAAATCTGAGCATTGTTTTAATTTGCATCTCTCGAATGACCAGTGATGTTGAACACTTTTTCATATATTTGTTTGCCATTTGTATTTCTTCATCTGAGAGGTATTTATTCATTTCAGATGCCCATTTTTTGGATTGGGTCTCTAAATTTGAGGGTTCTGGTTTTTTTCTACAATCCATTTTATATAAGTTGATAGTTGTTTAAAAACTTACATACTCAGAGTGGCTAAACTGTATCTTTTGTCACTTTGGTGATTGTGAAAACAGATGGCCTTCTATTTGGAGTTACTTTTGATCGGGGCCTACACAGTTCGTGGTTCAGGTGTCTACTCAAAGGCAGCCAGTGTAGCAGGTTAGGTACATAACACACTAATGCTAAACAGCCTGGATTTTGGTTCCTAGATTACGTACAAGCTGGCTGTCTGACCTCTGGCCTCAGCCAATCTCCTTAACCTCTCTGTGTCTCAGTTTCCTCAGTTAGAAAATAGGGATAATACTGTCCTCAGAAATGTTTAGAGGAAATGCATGTACAACATTTGAAAGCACTTGTTATCATTACAGTTATTGACATGAAAGAGATTTGGGCTCAAGGATCACCCAAGTAGTAACCCTGGCCTGAGGCAGCTAAAAACATAATAAAAGGAGTATCTGAAAACTTTAAGAGTCTATCCTATTTGAACTGGGCCCACCTTAGAAGGAAGCAGTAAAGACACTGAGTGAGTGAGTACTCATGTCTCTCTTCTAATGGCCACCCGCTGCTGGTCCTCCCAATTCACGCTGCCATTCCTGTGCACCCTGCATGGTGAGAATGACCTCACAGGACCCTCCTCTGTCCTCACCGTGGCCCTGACTCCCAGGCCTCATGAAGTTTTTCCCACAGTCCTGTTTCAATGGTGACTGACACCCAGACTTTGGGAGCTGGAGCAACAGCTACAGTTGTGGGTCACTGGTCGTATAGTTCCTCTCCTTTCTCCCAATCTCCACCCAATACCCACCCATCTCAGGAGCCTCCAGTACCCCAACCCTTGCCCTGTGCCCCAAATCCAAAAGCCTGGCCCTAGGCGCCCCTCATAGAACCCACCTCCATAGGTTACCTTTACTCTGAGCCTTCCCCTCAGTTCCGTGGTTTGCAGGCATCTCCTGCTGTCCTGCAATACGCTCCTTGTCTACTTATAGTGGCCATTTGAATTCTTCTCTTCCAGATCCTAGTTTGAGCTCTAATCCTCCCTCAAAAGACTTTTGGATCCAGGCATGGTTGTGCACATCTGTAATCCCAGTACTCTAAGAGGCCAAGTGACTTTGCAAAACCCTGCCTTAAAAAGATAAAAAGGGGCTGGAGATGTAGCTCAGTGCAAAGGCCTGGATTCAATCCCCAACACAACAAATACATACATACATATGTGCACAATAAAAGGATTTAGGACATTGAAATATCTTAAATTTGAAATTTGAAACAAGGAAGGAAAAAGAACAGCTATTATCAAGAAATCAACCAATAACAAGTGTTGGCAGGGCTGCGAGAAAAAAGGTACCCTCCTCCACTGTTGTTAGAAATGTAGATTGGTCCAGCCACTGTGGAACTCAGTGTGGAGATTCCTCAAAAAACTACAACTAGAGGTTCCATTTGACCCAGCTATTCCTCTGCTTGGTATCGTCCCAGAAGAATTAAAATCATCATACCACAGTGATATATGCACAATCATGTTCATAGCAACACAATTTGTAACAGGTAAGTCTTGGAAACAACCTAAATGCCCAACAGCTAATGAATGGCTAAAGATGTGGTTTTTCTACACAATGGAGTACTACTCTGCCATAAAAAGGATAAACTAGAGACATTTGTAGGTAAATGGATGCACCTTGAGAACATACTCTTAAGTGAAATAAATCAGACACTCATCAGTGCACATTGAGTTGTTTCTCTGATACGAGAAACCTTAAATGTAAATAAGGACAGAGGTATAATAGATATTATGTTAAAAAAAAAGTATTCAAAAGAGAGGAGAACTAGATAGGGAGAAGGGGGAAAGAAGGAAGGGAAAAAGGAAAGAAAGGAGAAAGGGAAAAAATGTAAATAAACCTGCCACAAATAGGGAAAGGTTGGGGTATGGAAGGGAGGGGTGGGGAAGAGGAGAAGAAACCAAGATACGTCATGTACAGGTATAAAATAACCCTTGAGAACATACTATTAAGTGAAATAAATCAGACACTTACCAGTACACATTGAACTGTTTCTCTGATATCAGAAACCATAAGTGTAAATAAGGACAAAGGGGTATAATAGATATTATGCAAAAAAAAAAGATAGTATTCAAAAGAGAGGAGAATTAGATAGGGAAAAGGGGGATAAAGAAGGAAGGTTAAAAGAAAAGTAAGATGAAAGAAAAAAATGGAAAAACATAAATAAACTTGTTGCAAATAGAGAGGGGTGGGTGAATGAAAGGGAGAGGAGGGGAAAGGGGGGAAAACCAAGATACATCATGTACAGGTACAAAATAACAATGTTGATTATGACCATTATGTATACAATGTACCAATACATGTTAAAATTTAAAAAAAATAGAATAAAATAGCCATGCTGAATATGATCGTTATGTATGCAATGTACCAATACATGTTCTTGGTAAGAAAATTTTAAAAAAGAAATAAGGAAGGAAATGTTAAGAACAAATGAGCCATAGTATATTTACACACACACACACACACGTAGCACTAGTCTCCGGAAGAAAGCTGTCTTTGATTAGGAAAATACCCTGGTGTCTTAATCCATTTGTGCTGTTATAAAAGAACATCTGAGACCAGGCAACTTATAAAAGACAGGAATTTATTCTCTTAACGCTCTGGAGTCCAGAAAGTCTAAGATCAAGATCCCAGCAGGTTAGGCTGGGAGGCAGAATGCCACATCCTCACATAGTGGAAAAGCAGGAGAGAGAAAATACCTCTTCCCACAAAGCCTTTTATAGCAGCGTTAATCCACTCATGAGAGATCAGCCCTCAAATTAGGCCCCATCTCCTGACATGGTTACAGTGGGGGTAAAGTTCCAACACACGAATTTTGGAGGCTACAAAAACAACCAAGCTGTAGCACCTGGTATGTCTACTGAAAGCAGAAGATGAGTCTCAAGGGCTTGAGAAGATTGACAAAGACAGCTGGATTTCTTTGCACAAAAAAGTGACAAGACTCAGGGCTGCACGACAAAGAGGAGAGGAGCTTGTGTAACATAACTGAAGATGCCTTGTGCCAAGTGTGGCAGCCAGCAGGAAACGTCCAGGGCAATTTAAGATCAGAATGTCTATTACACAGTGACGTTGTTGGTGATGGAGCAATGGAGGCTCCCTCCTCGGCACTGAACTTCACACAGAGACAGGCATACGTCAGCCTTGTGATGAGGCCACTTTGGAGAATGAAGAAATCCCTTAGCGGGGGGGGGGGG
>PVJO010015191.1:0-34372 GCA_004026905.1 Hystrix cristata | reverse complement strand
TTTCAAAAGAAAGCGAGACTCCAGCTGGCATCCAGGTTCTGTAGGCTTAAGGGGTACATTGCTCAAGTATGTCTGTTCAGGTGTATCTTTGCCCCCTTCTCATCGCTGAGACATGATACCCGACACGCACAGCTTAAAGGAAAGGTTTATTTTGGCTTACATTTTTTGGAGGTTACATTTTTTTTGGAGGCTCCAAAGAAGAAACAGCATGGAGGGAAGGGCATGGCAGAAGAGAGCTGCTCACGCATGGCTACTGGAAGCAGAGAGTAAAGAGAGGAGCCAGGGAGGGAGATACACCCTTCCAGATCAGGCCCCCAGAGCCCTGACCCTTCCAAACTGCCTCCTAACTGCAAATCAGTTCCACCACCCCATAACCCAATCACCTTTCAAAAGCCCCACCAGCCTATGAGTAAATGAGGTTTGGGCAGGACATCTAGATAGAAACCATACCAAGGTGTGTGCTCAAGCCGCCAGAATGGATAGCAGACGTGATGGGGTAAAAGGGCCCCAAGTGAGAAGCCTAAAGAGTGGCGCTGAGTCCTGGTTTGGTCATTAATCTTGTATGAACCAGGGAGCTACCCTGGTTCCCAGATGCCTCACCTGTAAATACAGCCTGAACTCGTAAGCACTATGAACCCCACCAGCTCCGATTTCCCAGAGGACTCATTCTGCTTTCCCCCAATGTTCCAACCATTTGAGCTCACTCTCCCACAAGCAGTGGACTTTTCCTTGCACTTGTACAAAGTTGGGGGTCAATTTCAAGACTTCTCAATGCAAACTTGGGGGAAGATATGCATCCATCATTTCTTCCTCCTTAAAAGTGGCGATGGAAAGGCCCTTCTGCTTCTGGCCCAGAGAGCAAGAGAGCTGAGGCACAAAGCAAGTGTAGATGTGAGGCAAGTGCAAGGTAAGTAGCTCTTCCAGAGTTGTCCTGCAGATTACTGACAAAGCCAGTCGTGAGCATGGGCCAGGTCTTCAGTGCCCCACCTCCAGCCAATATCAGACCATCCACTATCTTGCTTCTGTCACTGAGTATTTGTTCAATAAGTGCTAGGACTTAGAGATAAGAAATAATAGAGATAATACTTTGAGAGATTTTTTTAAAATGTAAAGTGAAATGTTTTGGCCTTAGGAATTGCACAAGAATTGGAAATCCACCACCTCCCAATCTCTTCAGTAATATCTTCCCTGGGTGGGATTTTACTGGAAAGCTATTCATTCAATGAATTCTTATTAAATAGTAGCTCTATTCTAGCACTATGCTGTTCTCTGAGGATAAAAGGGTGAACAAGATAAGTTCCTTGTGGAGTTTATAGTCTAAAGAGGAAAGACTGCCCTTAAAGTATAATCACATCACTACAGATAATTAATTAGGTAATTACAGTGGCGATGTGTTTTATGACAATATATGGCAGAGGGATCTAACCTAGCGTAGGGTGTCAGGAAAATGTTCCTAGAATAAGAGGCGTCAGGCAGAGATCTACAGTGGAGGGTGAGTCAGCTTAGTGAAGTAGGAGGAAAGGGAAGGAAGGAAAATGGATGGCCCAGGGAGAAGAAGCAGCATGGCCCAGCACTGTAAGGCATGGTTGGGCTGTGGAAAGCCAGTGAAGCATTGGTGAGAGAGGAGC
Source organism: Hystrix cristata (assembly GCA_004026905.1). Classification (NCBI taxonomy): domain Eukaryota; kingdom Metazoa; phylum Chordata; class Mammalia; order Rodentia; family Hystricidae; genus Hystrix; species Hystrix cristata. The sequence goes on along the minus strand of PVJO010015191.1, from coordinate 32,744 downwards.
CAGATCATGCAAGGGGTTGCTAATGTTTGAGGGATGAATCCCACATGCAAGAGGACGTTAAGACCTTTCACCATTTTTCTTCAAGTCATAAGATCCTCCATGTTTGTGAGCTGATTTCATTGCAGAATCTGGGCCAGCCACAGTGTGAAGAATTTCCAGATGTGCTGTCCATTGGAAAGTGCCTCAGAGCTCTGGAAGCATCTCTGACTGTCTCCCTCACAGTCTGTCTTTCCTCAGAGCCCAATTAACACGGTGGCAGATGGTGAGAGGCAGGAAGGAAGCTGTGAGGACCATGGGAGGAGGCCTGAGCAAGGGCCAGCCATTGACCCCTCTCTTGGCCTCTCAGGACTCCCCTCTGGTGGTTACAGAAAAGCCCAGGACCCCCGATGCTGCCATCTTTGAACTTCCCATGTGAGATTGCCTCACCTCCCCAGGAGGCTGGAGGTTTAATTAAATTAAGGCTCTGAATTGTGACGTCTCTCAGGAGCTGAGGTAACAGCTCGTGCATGCAAGTAAAGACGGTACCTCAGAAAACACCCAGCAGCTCCTGCACCACGGCCTCGATTGGGAGGAGCTGCCATCACTGGGGGCCCTGCCACAAGGTGGACCTCAGCCCCTGCAGGGAAGGAGGAGAGGACACGGCTTTCCAATAAGGTTGTCTGGCTGGCACTGCAGCCAAGAGTGTAGTCAGCAAGTATGAGATATATGTAGGTGCTTGAAGATGAGCAAGACAGGACTGTGCCCAAAAGCATGTAGTGAACTGGGGTGACAAACATAAAAAATGAGAGTCATGAGATTTCTCTGGAAATGTAGGGACACACATATGACATGCTGGTCCAGTCCCACATTTACAAACAATGACTCTCTCTCTTTCTCAGAGAAAGAAGGGTGAGGGGGATGCTGAATAATGGTGAGAATAATGGATCCTCAAAAACCACCACATCCTAATCCCTGAGACCTGTAAGTGTGTTACCCTGCATCACAGAAGGGGTTTTGCAGATGTGATCAAGGCTGAGGACTTTGAGATTGTAGATTATCCTGGATTTTCCAGGCGGGCCAAGTCTAATCACATGAGTCTCTGAGAGAGAAAGCCTTTCCCAGCTTCAGTCAGCTGGAGATGGGACAACAAAAGAAGCAGGGGAAACTTGAAGTGTGAAATGTACTCTGCATGCTGTTGCTGGCTTTGAAGATAGAAGAAGGGTGCCAGCAGCCCAGAATGTGTGTAACCTCTAGAAAATGGAAACATGGAGGAGATAGATTCTTCTCTAGAGTCTCCAGGAAAGAGCGCAGCCCTGTCCACACCTGATTCAGCCAGGGAGATCATGTCAAGTTATGACCAGCAGAAGCATAAAATAATAAATTTGTGCTATAGCAAGGCACTAAGCTTGTGGTAATTTATTACAGCAGCAAGGGTAAGATTAGAGAGAGAGAGAGATGGAGAGAGAGGAGAGAGAGAGAGAGAGAGAGAGAGAGAGAGAGAGAGAGAGAGAGAGAGAGAGAGAGAGAGAGAGAGAGAGAGAGAGAGAGAGAGAGAGAGAGAGAGAGAGAGAGAGAGAGAGAGGGAGGGAGGGAGGGAGGGAGGGAGGGAGGGAGGGAAAGAGAGAGAGATACATAGACCTCAGTTCCACCAATAAGAGGTGGCTGTGTGAGCGGTGTGGAAAGGGGTGCTGACCAGGGTCCTGATACTTTGGCTGCCTCTTGCTGAAGGGGCCTGGCCTTGTAGATGGTAATTCAAAACTGCGGGAGGCCTAGCTAGGCCTTCTGGATCCCAAGCAGTAATGGCAGTGGTGTCCTGCTGGCGAGGCTACTGTGGTGTGATTGTGCTTCATCCTGGCTGTAAATTAAGGTTTTAGAATCAGTCTTGCTGGCCCTGCCAGTATCTCTGGCCTAGTATCTTTTAACGAATTTCTTTTATGTTTTAGCTAGGTAAATGGATATTGTCATTTGTACCTAAGAACATAAACTTCAGTACTCTGGTCAGCACCCTTTCTCACGCGGCTCACACAGCCACCTCTTAATGGTGGAACTGAGGTCTATCCTTATACTCCAAGCTAGTTCACCCCGATTATCATCTTGACTGGATTTAGGGACTCCTAGAGGAGTGTATGGATTATGGGGACTCATGGAGGCACCGTACTCATCAGTGGAATCATCCACTGATGTTCATAGCTGAATGTGCTGTTGAGGTCAAGGGTAGATGCAGGGGTGAGTCGCTGAGGATGTGCCTGTGGAGGACGTATCTATCCCTGGCACCCTTTCCCTGTGCTCTACTTCCTGGCCACCATGAACTGAGCAGCGCCGCTCCACCAGTTCCTTCCGCCATGATGATCCTGCCTTGGAGCCCCTGACCATGGACTGAATTCTCCAAAACTGTGAGCCAAATAAACTTCTACTTTAAAATGTAGTTGTTGGGCATTTTATTTCAGTAGTGAGAAAGCTGATCAGTGCACATCCTAAATCCAGAAACATTTTGCTTTTCTGGCAGGACTTTTAATGTGTGGAAATGATGCAAATATGGGAAAGATGCTCAGATGTGGTAAGGGAACAAAGATGAGCAATGTCCACTACGAAGGCCGTGGGCCAACACAGGCACTCCTCACAATGCAGTTTTCAGTGGCACCATACATTAATGCTGCCTGCTGGACCTGACGGCACCAGAATCTTCAAGCCATCCAATGTGATGTGCAAAATGCTGCAGTGAAAGAGTGGACCAGGAACTTCAGGAGCTCCAAGGAGGGAAAATATGCCTAAGAGACTGGGCATTTGGTGTTTGGAGCAAATAAGAACACAACATCTAGGTACAAATTGAAGTCTTTAGGCCCTAAAAACCTTAGACATGTGGAGGAACTGGTTAGTAAAGAAAAGGGAGTAGATAGCAGAAAGAAGCCATGTAGCACCGGGGACAAAGAAGAACCGTGTCTCTCGTGACTTTTTGGTTACAGTCTCCTGCTCTATTCACCCACACCCATTTCCTCTCAGGTGATTCAAATTCCAACTGGAAGATGATCCACGGAAGTGGCTCTGCTTGCTTAAATTATTCTTATATATGTTAAATGTGTCCCCTTTATAACTGGTCACACTCCTAATTCCAGTAGCAGAATCTAGTCTATAGTAGACACAGATAAATTCAAAGGATAGCTTTTTCTACAGGAACCCAAGTTCTAAATTAATGAAATCTGAATTAATGAGGTTATACAATCATATCACAGACACTGGGCTAATGTCTGTCAATAGCCACTGGCAATTTCATTAATTGCAGTCAAGGTCTGGTCTGTATTTCTCATGTCAAATGCAATCAGTTATGTGAAATAGGATCTCCTTTGTTCATCACGAGACTGTACTACTTACAAGCCATACGCAGTGCACTTGAGTTTTTCAGGAATGTTTAAAATGCACAGTCTGGGCTGGGGATTTAGCTCAGTGGTTAGAGTGCTTGCCTTTGCGAGCAAAAGGCCCTGAGTTCGATCCCCAGCACCACAAAAAAATAATAAAATAAAATAAAACGCACAGTCTGTGTTTTTCAGGGAGGACCCAGTAAAGGAATCCAACTGCCACCATGCTAGGCTGACCAGCGACCACTCTAAACTGCCCCCCAGCACAGCTGCACCCAGTGACTTATATCATTATCAGCCCTGCTATTGATAGCAACCACTACACTTGCATGTTCCTACGCCTTATCCTTGGCCAACCATTACCCCTGTACTTTCTCAAGCCTTGCTCTTGGCAGGTAGCCGCAACACTCCTTCTCTGAACTTCCCCCACCACTGACCCTAGAAAAGATCTCACAGCCTGTGTGAGAGGATCCACGCTGGTGCCAGAGCCAGTCCCTCTCAGGTTTGTTCTGAAATAAATCTGTCCAGTCGAGCTTGTACCTTTGTTTTCTTCTTCCTTTTGTCCTAACACCCAAGTACCAATGACCTCATCTTGGAATAAGAATTCCCACCAGAGCACAGAAACTTTCTTGAGCTAGTGAGTAATCACCTTTCGTAAAAGAGGATATATATAAAGGTGTCTAAAAGTTTGATTTGCAATAATTAGTGCCAAATTATGGCTATTAATCCACAACAAAGACTAAAGGAAGAAATTCTTCAAAAATGTTGGGGATGGAGTTTTATGGCTTGTAGCTAGATGTGCCCCAAAGCCTCATGCACACAAAGATGAGGTGTTTCGGAGCTGGCTGGATCTAGGGTGTGTGATACTGGGATTAAGGTTGTGTGTTACTAAATTAGTTCACTGATTGGAATTAGCATAATTCTGGGTAGCATCACCCAAGAGGCTAGTAGCCTAGATGGACTAAAAGGGAAAAGCACGCTTCTGCGTTGCTGCTTACTGTTTGCTGCCTCCTGCCTGCCTGCCGTGGACTGTTGCCCCCTGCGATGCCCCTCTGCCAGGCCACCCTGCCTTGGAACCAGCCAACCATGGACTGAATCCTCTACAAACTATGAACTGAAATAACCTTCCCTCCCTTCATTTTGGGTGTCAGGTATTTTGTCCTAGCCACAAAAAAAGTAACTAAGACAGACATAGGACTAACACTCCCCCAGGAAGCTATTAAGTTAGACTCTGGCAAAACGTGCCCATTTCGTTTAAAGGAAACAGGACGTGACCTGTGGTCTACCTGAAACTATATTTATAATGATATTCTTAAAAATACATGTGTAATTTAACCAGTTACAATCAGGGCAGGACTTAAGTTCACCTCATTAAACCTGGACATAGAAATGAATCTTCATGATATCCCTGACATATATACTTGCCAAGGACAGATCTTTTTAAAAATCCCTGCTGATACATAAATAGACACACAGAGATAAAAAGATACACTTTTTTTAAAGTGCCCATGTGTCTGAGTATGTGTTTCACACACACACAGCGGCCCACAGAGAGTGCTCAGCAGTTAAGACATACGGTGTCAGATCTCAATACTTAGAATCTCTGCACTGGCGGAAATAGAATCTCTTGTATTTACAACTTACCTTGCACTTTTTGGTGCCTTTTCATAAGTTTAGATATTTTAAAATAACAAGTGCAGTAGGTAAGTTCTACAGATATCATTATGCAATGTGACAGATGACGTACAAAGATACAAAACAGAAACACAGAGATGTAGCTCTGAATTTGTCTTGGTTCGGGGTAGTCTTTGATTGCCAATAACCAAAAACCTCCTCAATTTTCTTCTGCACTGATGCATCTCTGGACCAGAGCACTAGTGTGAGGAAGGCCTGTCTCATTCAGAGGCCAGTAAAAAAGTCTCCCCACACAGTGGTTAGCATGCAGGGGTTGTGGGGTGTGGCGTGTCAGATGCCTGACTGGAACCTGGCATTGACCTCTCCCAAAATAACTGCAAGGACTTAAGTATTTCGTAAGCTTTTTTTCAGTACTGGGGATTGAGTCAAGTATTTTGAAAGAAGTAAAAAATATCTCTTGAAGCTGGTTTTAAAGTACAAATGTGTAGGGAAAGGGCTGGGCTACACAGAAACCAGGTGAACTGTATGTATCTTAGCAGAATGAGACAGGGACCTTTGCTTCCACTTGTGGGAAACAGTCATGTATTGCACACCTACTGTGTGCCTCCACAGTACCAGGGAAGTATCATAACACATGAGTGTAAGAGAGACACTCAGAGTGAAATTAGCTGTGGTCCTTGTCCTGGGATGTACAGGCTAAAGGAGAGAAAATCCATGGTGCCTGGAAAATAGGTGAGATTGCTGGGCGGAGGCAACACCATTCTGAGAGAGGCAGAGACTGCATGGGCACCCAGGGGAAGTCAGCCAGGGAGGGACTGGCCAGGAAGACATGGAGCCAGACCTCAGGGCTGAGCCAAGAGTCACAGCAGGCAGTTGGGGGCCGGCAGGGCCTTTGCTCAGTCAGCAGGTCCTCAGCCAAGTGGGTAGAAACAAAAGAAGCACTATGAACTGAGACCAAGCCAACACCTGGCCCCTGAGCAGAAGTTCTCTGAAGAGGAGCGGTGCTATCCCTGCCCTCAGCAGCAGTGAGGAGAAGGCCAGACACTCTGTGCCCCTGCCGAGTGAAAAGACACCTGCTTCCGCTGTTTTGCTCCTCCCACCCCAACGCACACACCCAGTACTGGGAATTGAACCCCGAGCCTTGACACTGAGCTACATTCCCAGACCTTTCCATTTTGAGAGAGAGTCCCTCAAAGTTGCCCAGCTGAGTGTAAACTTGCAGTCCTCCTGCCTCAGCCTCCCACAGTGCTGAGATTACAGGTGTGCAACATCACACCTGGCTCCAACTCTGCTGTTGTAGATGATCTTTTAAATTTCCTTTCTATCTAGGCCCCACAGCTGCTGGGCCACAGTGGACAAGAAAGGGAGGAGCAGTGGAACACAGAATGGAGTACGTGGACTTTGCTGGAATAAGATCTTTCTCTATTAGCCAATGCTTGGTGGAAGATTTGAAACAGACAACTCTTGCCAGGCTTGGTGCTGGACACCTGCAATCTCAGCTATTTTAAAGGCTGAGGCAGAATGATGGAAAGTTTGGGACAATTTGGTGAGACCTTGTCTCAAAATAAAAAGAGCTGGGGATCTAACTCAGAGGCAGAGCACTTGCTTAGCAAGCATGAGACCCTAGGTTCAGTCTTCACTATTTTACTCATCCATTCACTCCAAAATCATGTTTTAAATGCTTAGGTTATGCTCAGCAATTATTTATGTCTTTCCTATCCCTAGTCAGTTCAATACATAATTCACTATATCAACATAATTTGTTTATTTACTCAACAGTTCTCTGCAGCATCTCCTTTGCAATAAGTACTGTGTAACCTACAAGGAGAAACAAAAATGTGCAGGACCAGAGCCGTGCACCCTGCAATTGTGCTGGCCATGCCCAGCCAAATGGGAAAATAAAAAGGGATGAAATGCACCCACCAGTCCTGACTCTGGCATATGGTAATGTTTGCCTGTGATTTTTTTTCACATTTTTTAATTTCACAGAAGGAGAGGTTGGCAAGCGGATAGCAGTTTTCTGCAGATTATGAAAAAGTGCCCTTCCTCTGAGTTGCCTTCATCCAGGAAGGGTACTGTTTTTTCTGACTCACACTTAGAACTAAGTGAGATCTGTCATGACCCACTAAGGCTTGTGACACTCAAGAAGTGGGTTCAGACAGACAAATCATTAGGATAAAATATGTGAGGGCTGTAAGAGAGGTGTGTGTACATCAGGGTGTGTTGCTGGAGCATAGAGAAGAGAGGAATGTGCTACACCTCTTTTGCCTTTTAATTTCACACAGGAGGAGCATCTAAATTCTTGCAAAGCAGTCTTGATTCCCTAAGTCCCCAAATACGCTCTTGACCTTCATTTTTGGCAGCAGTCTTTGCCAATCCCTTTACAGCAGTGAGCAGGGCCATCAGATGTCAATTTTTTCTGTGCAAAGTCCCTCTGCTTCCCATTCAAGCTTTCGCTTCTCCATCTCCGTGGTTGAAGCCACACCTTCCCAGGTCCTCTGCAGCTCGGCCCCATCTGTTCTCCAATCTCTCTCACACCTGGGGCTCCATTCCTGGCCCTTATCCCTGAATCAACAAAGGTGTCTGTCCTTTCTATGTCTCAGTACATCCCCCATCCCTACCGATTTCTCAAAAAATGAATAATATTTCCCTCCTTTTCGCCACTGTCAAAATTCTGCAACTCTACTTTTTTCCAGTCTTCTCATTCCCTCATGCCCTAACAAAAATAATAGCCAACACTTTTCTGTCGGCTCATTTAATCCTCATAACAATTTAGCCTCCTCACTTTATAGCAGAGGAAGCTGGGCACAGAGTGGCCAAGCAATTAGCCTAAGATCACACAGTTGGGAAGTGGAAAAGTAGGATTCTGCCACAGGCACTCTGGCCCTAGAGTCTGTGCCCTTCATCATTAGAAAAGCTGCAGAAGATGTACATGGAAAGCCTGCCCAACTCTTGCTCTTCTTGGAAATTGACGGCCTGCCCAAAGTGATAGGCTCTAGCCAGGACAGGTTCGCTGATAGACTGGGCACAACCAATCAGATTCGCACCGTGATAAACCAGGAGTGGCTTTGGCTTGCTGACTTTTTGGTCTCAATCCCACCATAGCCTGTTCTTGGATAACCCTGTTTAAAATAACCAGCTGCCCTTCTCGGTTGAATGGTTTCTGCCCCTGTAACCCAGTAATGCCTGCTTGAATCACATCCTCCCAGCTTCCCTGAAGCTGATCTTTGAAAAGTTGTTGGCCGTCTCTTCTAAAATATCAAATCCACTGGGCTTTTTGTCCCATTCTGCCTTTCTGCTGCTTTCCACACAGCTGCCCCACTCTGCAGACTCCCTCCTCTGATTCTGCCCTCTGAGATCCCTCTCACAGGTTTTCTTCACTTGGTTAGGCTACCTCTTATCCTCTCGATCCTAGCTCAGTCTTTCTGCTCCAAGGAAGCTGCCATGATTCCCTGAGGCTGGAACTGCCCCACCCCTGTGTTCTCATAGCCCTCTCTGCAAAGTTTTATCACTGCAGGGTCCACACAACATGGATGTGATTGGATATTGCACACTCCCAAGCAAAAATAGCAAACTACAGAACAGCAGGGATAGTAGACACTCTTTTATGTAAAGTCATGTGTGTGTGCATGTAAAAAAGACAAGCAGTTCACGCCACTCACTTGCCCGAATCCTCCAGTAAATTTCCAGCTGTACTTCACAAAACGCAGAGCTCAGATCCACTCTGCAAACCTTGTAGAATAGGATGCCAAACGCCTCTTTGACCCTCTGCCCTGTCTTTCTGCCGCACTCCCCCGATCCATGCTGTATTGCTGTCCTGTTTCTCAGTCGCCTACCTTGTTCTACCTGGCAAACCTTCTGGGTCCACAGATGTTTGACTGGCTCTGCCTTATCACTGAAGATTCTCCTTGAGGTCCCAGATCACAAGGTGCCACCCCCATCGTTCTCTTTCACATCACTCTGCGTTTTCCAGAAACTTAGTCTCTGAAAGTAACTCTTCCATTTGTTTGGGGGGTATTTTGTTTGTTTTTGTTTTTCTATCAGCTGTGCACAGCCAAACTTTAGGGATTATGGTACACTCCTCCAGAAAACCTTGTCTACCCAAAACTTGTCACACTAACTGCAAGTCCAGGGTTTCTCCCAATCCCCCTCAGAATCAATAAGTGGCTGAAAAGATAGAACTCCCTAAAAGCTATTGCATTCATGGCCACATTTATTATAGGAAAAGGATACAAATTAGGACCATTCAAGGAATAGACCCACAGGGCAGAGTCGGGCAAGGGCCCAAATGTGGGCCTGCTGTCCTCTGTCCAGGGGTACCTTAGGTGGTGCTACCTCCTCCTACCCACAGTATGCTAGATTTGACACAGGTTATAGCTCACTTGAGCTCCTGTGTGCACAGTGTTAATTAGGGCTGCCTTAAGTGGGCATGGTTGATGAGTCATTGCCCATGTAGCTGATCTCCATCTGCAGCTCACCCACCTCTCCAGGGGTGGGCTGACAGCTCCTGGCCTTGGAGGTCCACCTTGAGTCACCTGGTCTCAGTGACTATCAGGTGGGGCCTGAGAGGCACGCTGTGCATAATAAAAACCTTCCATATACTGTACTGGGGAATTCTCAGGGCTTAAAGGTCACCTCCCAGGACCCAGGGCAAAGGCTAGAGCTCCATTAGGGTGAGACTGAATCCCTTCCTACACCTCTATCTGCTCTCCTACTAGAACATGAACTTCGGGGTTGAAGAGGACAGACTGTGCTGTTTTCCACCGTGGCCAGAGCAGTACAGAAAATCACACACACACACACACACACACTATATTCTGTTTTGTTTCGTGCATTTGAGGTAAATATCAAGTTGTACTTCATTTAAAAGTCAAATAAATGATTTAAAACTCTCATGTCATCCATCATGAGCAATTCATCCTTCCTTCTCAGATGACTCCCAGGGATAAGCTTCTTACTGAGGCCCAAACGCTCAGTTACCATTGTCCTGCCCAAGACAGAGACAAATGAAAATGGAAAGTTTGGTCCATGTGCCAAAGGCCCAGCCCTGCAGCTAGAGCTGCTGTCGCCACCCCGAGTCCCTCTGCCTGAGGAACTCCCCCCGTCCAGCTGCAGTGGCTCTGGACTGAATGGGAGGTGGCAAGTCTTTCTCCAGGGCTCTGCTTAGCTGCATGCAATCCATGCTTAGCAGGCCTGGATTCCAATCCTGAAGCTCTTCGGGGACAGACATTTTCACACACCTTTCACCAACATGTGCTCATAGCCCAGGGCCGGGGCTGTGAGGACTCCAGACCTCCCTGAATGTTCTCTGTCGGCCTGCCCGACGCACCTTCCTTCCTTTTCTTTCTCTGTGACTGGGGCTTTTTACTCTGTGATACTGTGCTGATTATCTGGGTCATCAACCGGAAGAGGTATTGTGCGCCTTCCTCTAAAAGGCCCTTTGACTGCTTTATAAGTTAACAGGAACAAAAAGATATAAGGACTTCATGACCTCATTTCACACACCCCTTTGTCTGAGCTTTAGGCTGTCGGAAAACCAAAACATACTCTACGATACTTTTTCTCTAGAGCAAAGGACTGCTGGGCATTAGGCTACACTTACAACTTAAGAGATGTGAGTGATTCTTCTCAGAAAAAGAGGGTCTGTGCCTGGGTGATTTGAAACAGAAACGACTAAGAATTTTTAAATAACTAAGGGCACCAAAAACATACATGTATGTATATCCACAGATACGGGCAAAGAGGGCTGTAAAGAAGAAGGGAGACAAGAAATATTAGCACAGGCTATTTCTAAGCAATAGGATTTCAAGTGGCATTTGTTTTCCTTGTACTTATTCTAGCATTTAAATATTTTACAACAAATATCTAGCACTTTACAGTAAAAGGAATAAAAGTTTTTGATATTAAAGCAAAAAAGTACAAAGATCTAGCAGGCTGGGGAGATGGTTGAATCATCAGAAGCCTCAGTTCATGATACTAAAATATCCTTGCTTGGTTGAGATTGCTGTCTTGTTTTATTTATGTATTGATTCCTTTTTATCCACATTCTCCACTCCTATTCTGCTTGACAGGAAACTGTTCTAATATATTTGACATATGTCTTTATGTCTGAGCATACTTTTAAAAAGTACATAGTGCTGTGGTGTGTGAGTATGTATTTTTATTTATGTAAACTTTTTTCTACGTCTATTTCCCCTAACTATAACATAAATACTCCCCCCCAAAAGATGAGAGTTTATTTATATTTGGAGTCCTGTGAAAAATATGAAGCTTAGCACAGAGGGACTGCACAAGAAATATTTGTAGGACTGAACTGAAGTCTTAGCTCCACTTTTCCTCAAAAATCTCACAGTTCCTCAACTTCAGACACAATCTGTCCTTCTAAATTCTCCTCCCACCTCTCACACTCCTCCTCCCTTGTGCCCTCCTTAACTCTAGGTATCACCTAAGATTTGGTCATTGTCTCTCTTCTGCTCTCACTCACTCAATTTGACCGCTGCAGTTGAGTTTTTATCATTTTGCCTACGGTTTGAATAGTCGCCCCTGTTAAACCTACATGGAAATTCACTTGTCATAACAGTATGAAGAAGGAAGACCTTGACCTTTAAGAGATGATAAAGTGATGAGGTCTCTGCCCTCATGAGTGGGGTTAATGCTGCAGTAAAGGGGGCGAGCCAGCCTCTCTTTCCTTCCACCTTGAGCTGTGTGACAATGAAGCTTCCTCCCCTAAAGGACAAAATGTTCGAAGCACTATCTTGGAGTCAGAATCACCAAAGCTGCTAGTGCCTTGATCCCAGACTTCACGGCCTCTGGAACTCTGAGCCAATCTATTTCTTTCATTATAACTTATCCCATCTGGGGTATTCTGTTATAATAGTGCAAAACAAGTTAAGACAGGTGTTTTCCAAATCTATATCTCTACCCTTAACTTCTGTGTGTGCATGCATGTGTGTGTGTGAGACTGATTGAATCCAAGGTCTTTGCACTGAACTACATCCCTGGCACTTTTTTATTTTTCATTTTGACACAGGGTTTCACTAAGTTGCTCAGACTGGGCTCAAACTTGTGATTCTCCTGCCTTAGCCTCCCAGAGTGCTGAAATTATAGCAAGTGCCCCCACACCTGCCTCTCGCCTTAACTTCTCTGCCGAGCTATGTGCTTCCAGCTGAGCATCTCCAGCATGTTCATCCTTGCCATAAAATCAGCACCTCCCACATCCAAGCTTCTGCTTTCTCCTTGGTCACCTCTTGCTGGGGCAGGTGCTTGCATTCTTCTAGTTCGTCCGTCTCATCCTGAAGGAAAACCTCCCTCTCTTTCACTCTGCTCGGGACAATTCACTATATTCTTTCTTTTCTACCTAGTACATAACATACTAAGTCACAACCAGGGATTGTGCTGGATGCTGAGAATGTAGGGGTGAGTAAGACAGAATAATCTCAGGGTACAGGCAATAGACAAATAAGCAAGTGCTGTGCTACACAGGAGTGAACAGTGCTGAGAAGGCGATAGGCAGGGTGATGTGGTTATTGCGGGCCATGAGGATGGTCAGGAAAGGCACCTCTATAGTATGAGAAGTGACTCTCTTGTGAAAAGATCCAGGAGAGGAGCAAAAAATGCAGGTTCAGATTCAGAAGATTCCAAGGCCACGGGGAGAGAAAGAGCTGTCCATATTCAAGGACCAACGGTGACACCTGTGAGCTACAGCTTGCCGAGGAGGAAGCAACCATAACTACACGAGGCTGAGTGCGAGCGGAGATGACACCAGGGAAGTCCTCGAAGGCCACTGGCAGCATTTGAACTTTATCCCACATGTGATGAGAAATAAAAGGGCAGCCTTTAGGCAGAGGAGGGATCTGAACTGATTCGTACTTTTGTAAGTTTCTCTGCACTGACATCTAAACAGAGTATGAGGGGCAAAAGGCATAGCAGAAAGACAAGTTCAAATATTTGCACCAAACCGAGCAGGAGATAGTGGCAATTTAAACTATAAGACAGCAGTGACCATAGTGAGAAATGAGCCGACTTGAGATACATGTTGGAAGTGAGCCTGACAGAACTTGCTGATAGGCTGGATATGGAGATGAGGGGATGGGAGGAATCAAAGATGAGTCAGGAGTTCTGGTGTAAGCAACTAGGTGGAGGATAATGTCATTTCTTGAATTGGGGACATAGAAGGAGGATCCGAGCCAGCTGGCAGTTGGGTACAGCAGGGAATTAAGAGTTTTCTTTTAGACGTGCTAAATTTAAGGTTCCATGAGACACTCTGGTGGAGATGTCAACTTGATAGTTGAATATAACAGTGTGGGACTCTCTGGGGAAAGCTCTGAGATGGAGATCCATTCAGGGGACAGCACTGTAGACACGTATACATGAAAAGATCCTTCATAGATTGGATAGGAAGAGAAAGCGGAGGATGGCAGGGGAGGAAAGATCCTAAGGCACTTTAGAGTTCAGAGATCCTGTCCAGAATGAGGAGCCAGAAAAATGTTAAGAGCAGTAGAGGCCAGCAATGTAGAAAAATCCAAGAGAGTACGAAGTCACAAAACTAAGAAAAAAGGGTGTTTCATGATGGAGCTCAGGGCAAATATAACCAAAAAACTATAAATCAAAAACTTTGGGAAAAGCCCAAAAAACACTCACGGGTTTTAGGATAGCAGAGTTGAAGAGCAATTTTGGTGAAGCAGTGCTGTGAGCCCATTTGTAGGTTGCGGGTGAAGAAACAAAGCAGTCTGTGTGGACTTTGGAGAAGTTCTACAGGTGAGGTACAGAGGGAGGTAGCATCAATGGTGGCTTTTGTGAAGACGGGGATTAATGGCATATTTGTCAGTGGGTGAGAATGAACTTTAAAAAGGATGGAGTGGTGGTGCAAGAGCGATAAAGAGTCATGAAAAAAGAGAACCCCTTGAGACAAGCAGAGTGGAGGCGCTGGCCTTTGATCCAAGGGGAATGCTTTCCATCCTAAGAGAAGGAATCACGGAGAAAGTGTGTATGCTGTGTGTGTGTTCAGGCATACATGTAGGCCTGGGGGTTGGGAGAAGAGGGAATTCTCCTCCAGTAGTTTTCACTTCTCAATGATGAGAGATAGGAAGTCAAGGGCAATGATGGTGAGTGGGGTAAGAAAAAGGAGGGGAAGGCTAAGAAGCAAGCACGAAGCACAGCACTCTTCCTGCTATACAACTATGGCTTCCTGACAGACGTCTCACGCCCAACCTTATCTCAGCACCTCAATCCTCCATCTCCCCATCCTTCAGAGAGGTCCCCCTACACTACAGATCTTGTGTCACGTGACCCTTTCCCTGTATAAAGATAATATTCCAACCCACATCTGGGTACCTAGATGTCTCCATTTTCTGTCCACACATTTGCATGCTTCTGCCCAATACATCCCTTTCCCGCCTACCTTTTACTGAAGTGCAGTAGTGTGTCCACTGCTTTCCCAAATGCTATGAAATCCCACACTTTCATGTCTTTGTTCAGGCCTCATTTGCTGCCTGGCCTGCCTTTTCTCTTACAGAAGTCTTACCCTTCTTCAAGATCCACCCTAAATCCTACTTATTTCAAGAAAATTACTAGATCCTTCCATTAAAATTAATTTTTCTCCTACGCCTTATTTCTTTAAAACTTATTTTAGAAGATCAAAATGCGTCTTGTATTATAAATAAGCACGTATTTATCTACAGATGTGCTTCTGCCAATCTCCAAAGAAAGAAGGGAATGAAGAGAAAGACAGAAGGACGGATGGAGGGATGGAGGGGAGAGGCAAGGGGAGAAGAGAGGAAGGAAAAGTGGAGGTGCCTCATGGGCCCCCGTGGTTCCCCTCCATGGCTTATAAAACTGCTTCCCAAGACTGGCAAGTGTGATAGAAGCCTCCAGCTTCCCCTCGGCTTCCTGCAGCACCCCAGCCTGGGCCAGCGCTTCCGCTTCCTGTCTGCTCCCTCTGCTCCTTCCGTCCCCCTGCGCCTGTGTCTCAGATGCCCAGTCACTGCATCAAATCTTAACAATCTCGATTCCCTCTCCAAAAACAGCTCTGCGAGGGAATCGAGAGAAATAGGGCAGAGAGATGAAAATGTAACGCTGCGAAATTCATGCCACGCAGGCACGTGCGCACCCATCTGACTGCAGCCTGGCAGGCCCGCTCTCCAGTACGTGCAGAGACCCAGCGGCTGGGCCGAGCCTGAGGGCGAAGGCAGTGTAAGGACAGGGGTGGAGAAGACGTCCCCCTGTATTAAAGGCTGCCCCGTCCACTGCAGCCCTCCCGTCCCCAAGAAGTCAGGCCTGCAGGCGTCGCCCTTTGCAGCCCGGTTCTCCGCGGGAACCCCGAGAGGCAGCGGGACCCCTGGACCAGAGGGAGTTGCTGGGACTCTGAGCCTGGGGCGGAAGCGTTGAGGGCGCCGGGCTCTGGCTGCCTGAACCAGCTCGATCTCCTTCCCGGCCCCGGCCTCTTGCTCCCCTCCGAAAGCACCGCAGAGGCTGCGGCCTGATTACTGCTGCGCGCTGCTGGCTCCCGGGGCCGGGCTCGCTGTCCCTGCGCGGAGGCGCCTCCGGCTGCCCGACTGCGACCCCTGGCGGCAACGCGGGCGCTCTGCAGAGCGTGCAAAGCCGAGGGGCGGCAGGATGGGGGCGGGGGAGAGACCACGCACCCCGCCGCAGTCCCCAGATGGTGCGGGACAGGAGGCGCGGAACGAAGGGGAAGCAACTTCTGCTTTCTTATAAAATAAACAGGAAGGAAGGGAACAGTCTGTTGGGGATGGTGGAGGCTGATGGAGGGTAACTGGAGGGGGAAGGTGGAAATGTGAAAGTCTGTTTAGAGTTGGAATGGAATATGGTTCATAAGATGCGTACACATAATATGACTTAGAAGGTTTTCCCTGCTCTGAACCCTGCTTCCCTCATCTTCATTTTAACGAGCAGGGAGCTCTGATCCCATTTTCTCTTTCATGTATTCTGGAAGAGGCATCCACTTAGGGAAATAAAACATAATGTGGCTGTCTCCAGGGTCTTCGGTTAGCCGCCCAAGAGACACTGTAGCATGGGAGTTGAAAGCCTGGCCGTTGGAGAGGGACACTGTAAATCCATCACATGTCTAGCTGTGTGGCCCCAAAAAACTCGCTCGATCTCTCTGAAGCTCTTTTTCCTAGTCCAGAAAACAGTATAAGAGAAAAGGGATGAAAAAAGAAATTAAAATGTGTTATGTACACGTACTAACTTCCCACAAGGCATGTGAACGTTATGTACCATACACATGTGCTAATAAAATAATTTTTTAAATCCTATATTTTTCTAGATATAAATTATAAAAGTAAATGCAATTTTAAAAAAGAAGAAAAACCTGCTACCTCACCTCAACCTGCAGAACAGAGACATTGTCCAGTAGCAGAGTTCCACATTCCCATCTCTGGCAAGACCTCTTCGGGGCGTGACTATGACAGACCCCAGGTGAAGCTAGAACAGGTGCCTGTGAGCAGCAGGAGAATGAGCCAGCCCTCACTTCGCCTGCTCCTTCCCCTTCTTTCCCTTCATGCACACAGCCCTCAAGCCCATGCCTGACCCCACAAGCCCATCAGGCAGCACCCACAAAATGGTACACAAGGACCCCCTCTGCATAGAGCTGATCCTAGCTCAGGGTGGAGCCTGCTGTCTTCAGTCAGCTCTCCAGCCTGCAGATCCATGTCCTTCATCTCGGCGTGAGCACCGCAAATGTTCCATGCTTTGATACACACCGGGCGCTCTGCTAGGGGCTCTCAAGATGAAAAGGTTCCCCAGGAGACTCTGCTCCTAAGGAGCACGCTCTAGTTGAAGAGGTGTGACATGCACCCAGGAAAAACTGAGGGACAACTACACGGCACATCATGATTGCATATGGCATGGATAAAGGTTCAGCTGGGGGGCTCCCCAAGCAGTATAGGAAGTCAAAGGATGGAAACTGAGTCAGACCAACACTGAGGGTTCCCTTGAGACCCAAGAGCTACTTTGATGCAGTGGGGAGGTGCTGCTCTGTGATAAAGAAGGGTGTATCACATTATACCATCCCGCATGAGCAGACAACCTGTCTCCTCAAAGATACGAGTCTCCTGAAGATGCTGCACCATGTTTAGCCTCTTGGACCTTTAGTTTAGCTCAGGGAACGACACCCATCCAAAGACCACCTCTGAGAGTCTGACTGCCTAGCACTGTCTTCAACTGAGCTGCAATCAGGTTTGCAGGGAAGAGCAAGTGGAGAGGAGACGGGGCCTGGTTATTCACAATACTTTATCCACTCATCTGTCAATTTACTTACATCATTAGCTGCCCATCTATTTATTTATTCAGTCTTTCCTGCCATCAATATTTTATTGAGCATTTATTACGCACCCGAACTGTGTCTTATGCTATGAAAAGTACAAAATAATTCTGTACATTCTTTCTGATCTAAGCAAGATTCAACAATGCACGACTCAATTTTAAAGCATCTCCTCTTTTGTCCCATCCCATCTAGGGGACCCCCTGAGAGTTACAGGGCTCAAGCCATTACAGAAGCAAAGCCCTGATAACCCAGATTCCACTGGTCTGCTTAGTAAATTCTCTCCTACGGAACCTAATTGTTTAGACTTTCCTCGCCCACCCACCCACTGCTTAAAGAGACAGAGGAGAATAGGACTCGGTGTACTGGGCCCTTAGAATTGGGTACAAGTATGCCCAGTTTTGTCTCATGTTAGACATCAAACAGTTGACATATGAGCTTGTTTCAATCTGTCCCTCACACATGCCCACCCCACTGGGATGTTCAACTAGAATCTTTCCAGCAGTCTTTTTTTTCCCCTGTCTTCTGCCTCTCAATCCCACTCCCATCTTCATGGAATTTGTGGCAATCTGTGCTCTTTAAAATGTTTCCTGGAGTGTGTCTGTGTGTCCTTAGTGGTGGCAGAATGCTGTATAATTATCTCCCAATTCGTCAGGCTCCTTAACAGGCAAATGCCTTTTTTTTTCCCCAATAAGTTTCTCTGGCTGAGGAACCAATAGGCCTTGTTGCTACGGAAACCAGAACGTTTCTCCCTCTATTTTAATGGTATGTTGCAAGCACTGCACGTCTGTGCGCACACACACATATGGTGGCCGCTCGCGTTTGCAGCCCTCGCGCCCTCCCTTGCCGCTGCTGACGGCTCTGGCATCCTGCCCACATTACACGGTTCCGAATGGTCCCCCTCACGCAAGGCCCTGCTTGTCCCATTCCTGCCTTTCGCCCTGCCTCCACCTCCCCCTACCCTTCCATCTGGTATTCTCAGCTGCTTAAAAAGAAATACCAGCTGACTCTGCATGCGATGGAAGAGGGAGGGGAAACGAAAGGTAACTGGGGAAACAAACCTCACAAAAGCCTTTGGCCAGCCAGGTGTCACTTGCTGGAAGGCGGTGGCTTCCTCACTTGGCCGCCTTCCTAGAACAGGGGCCACTTCGGAGAAGGGGGAGGGGACAGAGAGCACAGCTCCATGCCTGTGCGTGAGCTAGGCAAAGCGTCCCTTCCGGCTGCGCCATCTGCCACTGCGGCTGAGGGCACAGACTGGGGGCCTCCACCCAAGTCCTGGGTGGGGTTCAAGGATGGCGAGAGGTGGGAGGGCCTCTCCTTGTTTCTGTCCGTATTCATCAAACATTTCCGAGTGCTCAGTGTGCCGGCACTGTTCCAGGCACTGGGGAGACACAGAGGGTCCCCGTCCTTAGGTAGCTACTTGCCAAGACATTGTGAGAGGCAATGAGACATTTGGGCTCTGGAGTAAAACCAACTGAAATTTGAGCCCTGGGCTAGCACTTCCTAGCTGTGGCCTTGGGGAGAGAACTAACCACCATCTTTAAGACTGAATTTCCTCTTCCCTAAAAGTGGCATCACAAGCAAGTTGTTTCTGGAGATTAAGTAATGAATATTTATTACCCTAGTAAATATTTGGTGCTGTTGCCTTCATTATTGTTACTATTGTCAGGGTCATGGAATCGCCAGGACAAAGGCAGCCAGGGAGTCACAGAAGAAGAGTTTGGGCATTTTGTGGGGCTGAGGAGTGGGAAGGTACTAACCAGAGGAGAAAGAATGGTTATCGACAAGAAATCAAAAAATAACACATCCAGGAGAGGCTGTGGGGAAAAGGAAACGCTTCTCTATTGCTGGTAAGAATGTAAACTAGTACGACCACTATGGAAACCAGCATGGAGATTTCTCAAAAATCTAAAACCACAAATTCCATTTGACTCAGCTATTTCCCTTCTGGATATCTTCCCGAAAGACTTAAAGACATCGTATTACAGTGATACACACATACCCGTATCTACTGCAGCACAACTCAAAATAGCTCTATTTTGGAAGTGGTCTGTAGGCCCATCAACACAAGCATGACTAAATGTGGTCTGTATACACAGTGGAGTACTACTGAGCCATAAAGGGTAAACTTGAATCATTTGCATTTGCCAGTCCCTCAAGATGAAGGTGTTTATTATGTGTCCCAAACACACACACAATACTTAAAAGATTCTGCTCTAGAATCCAGCAGTGTGGGGGCCTGGTGTGGTCGGGTGTGCTGCAGAGTCCCATGCAGGTGTCTTTGCTGGGCACTCTGGACTCGGGCTTGGCTGTGAGGAGGACACCGGTGACAATCCCTTGGGGGACCAAGCCTCAAGCTCCCCTTATAATAGTGAGCAGGAGGGCCTCAGGCTTACAACAGGCACAGCCCATAAACTATTTAGAGAGAAGAATGTTCCCTTTTGACAGACAAGATGCCTCCAAAACCTTCGCCTACTTTAGGAGCCAGTGAGCTAGTGATGCCGCCAGGCATGGTGACACACACCTGTAATCTCAGCATTCAGGAGGCTGAGACAGGAGGATCGCTGTGAATTCAAGGCCAGCCTGGGCTATATAGAAAGTTCAAGATCACCCTGGAATATATAGTGAGAACTGTCTCAAAAAAAAAAAAGATTCCACGTTTTCCTCTTTCCTTGTGTTTAAATTAAGACAATGGTATTTCTGAAAATAAGTCCAAAGGAAATCAGAGCTGACCAAAGGTAAGCAGGCAATATGTGAACGCATACAATAGTTTCCCATCTCTATCCACTCCACAGCCACTGCCTGTAAGAGGAGGTCTTCCTGGCATAGAATCAAAGTTTGTATTCGAAGGTGCTCATTTTCTCTTGGGAGCTCTCAGAGAAAGAATATCTTTCCCCAGGTTGATTAGTGTTCTGCAGTCTTTCAAAATTATTGGAACACATTACTGCTACAACGAATGGGCAGGTGCATGTATGTATACATGTTTTAGTGGGTTTGATGAAGATTTAAAAGATGTATATTCATGTTAAATATTTTTTAAAGTAAGGAAAGGATAAGGAGGAGGGAGTAAAATATGAGCCTCACTAGGTAGGAGACCTACACAAATCTCTTCATTTGTACTCCCCTCTCTGGGCCTCACAACACTTAAATAAGATAAATATGTTTACACTATTTTTCATACTAGGAAATTGAAGTTAAGGTCAGTGAAAAAGCTTGCCAAAGGTCATCCATCTAATCAGTGATGGGGCTACAGTCACATTCATGTTTGCCTGGCTTCAAAGCCTCTAGCTGATCCACCATTTATACTAATGAATAGGGAAAAAAAAAAGGGCAGTTATTTGATCAATATCAGGGCTGGCTTTTGACACAGTTCACTTAATGCCTTGTCTCCTGGGTCCCCTTCCCCAGAACCTCGTTGGGTAAGTCACTTTATCTTGTCTCCTCCTCCAAATTTTCCCAGACTACAAAATTATCCTTTTCCCCTTTCCTTCCTCATCTGAATTCCGGGTCTGTCCATTTCTGAACCCTAGTGGCTAAAAAGTAAGCAAACTCATTCAACTAATACAAGAGTGTGAAAATCTGACATATTTTTATTCTCGTAATACTGTTTGCTTTATAAAATCTGGTAGAACCAAATGACTGTCTGATTGATAAAGTCAAAGACAGGGAGACAAAACAAAATGATTAATTACAGGAAGAGGAAAGAGAGAGATGTTGAATCCAGTGAGATTTTTTAACAGCTTTATTAAGGTGTAATTGAAGTACGATAAAGTGCCTGTATTTAAAGTGTACTGTGTGACGGGTGTTGGCGTGTGTAGACATCCATAAATCATCATTGCGCTCAAGACAATAAACTTAGCTGTCATCCTCAAAAGTTTCTTCTTGTGGGGCCAAGTGAGATTTCGAAATCCCTTAGGTTGGACCAGTTCCTAAACAATATGACTTTGTGGATAAAGGTGGAACCAGTAACCATGGCAGGGCTCTGTGATGTTTTTGTGAACTAAAAAAAAATGTAGTTTCACAACCAAGTAATTTTCAAAATCTGTTTATGATCTTGAAGTAATTCTGGACCTGGCTGTAGACCTATTTGCCAACAAAACTCACAGGGACATGATAATGCCCCGAAAACACAGTGCCCCTGATGGTATATTCTACACAGGTCCTGGGCAGGAAAATACATTTGCATTTAAGATGGGGAAAATCGTGCCCTGGGAAATTCCAGCCAAAGTGAGTTCACTATCCAGCTCCATGGAGCACATCAACAAGTCTCCAAGCAGGTGACTACACCACAGATCCAACATGGCCCCAAAAGGCAGGGCCAAGAGCAGGGCCAGCTCCCTGCTTCAGACAGCTGCAGACAGCTCAAATGTGGGAGTGAGAAAAGGATGGACCCAACTCTAGACTATCAGGTCCTCACGGACAGGAAGCACAAGCCTTGATCTTGATGTCCTTAATACCAATATTTCCTAGTCAAGTCCTGGAAGTATTTTGTGGAAAGAAATGCTGAATAATTAACTGGGATATCTATCAGATATGAAGTGTTCTGTGGTTTCCCATACAAATAAGAGTTCTCGACGTGGCTACTCATGGAAACCTTATGACTCCAGAGGTCAGCTGGCAGGAACCTTCCTGGGAGAAAGCTCTTGCTGGGACCTCCTGGTGTTCTGTGGACTTCACACCCCAGCGTCTGCTAATAATGGACACTGGGTGATCTTACACATTGATGCTAAGCACAGCCGGGTACATAGATGGGCGATAAAGGTTGTAGCGGAGGAAGAACACACAGCACAGAGGCACCCTGGGAGCATATTCAGGGCTGGGGATTTAGCTCAGTGATTAGAGTGCTTGCCTTGTAAGCACAAGGGCTTGAGTTCGATCCCCGGCACCACAAAAAAAAAAAAAAAAAAAAAAAAGAATACATCCATTTCAGGGAGTCAACGGGGACTTTCTAGCAGCTATGAGCTCCAAGCCTCACCAGCTTGGAGGGTGCTTTCTTCAGCCTGGTTTTTATGTCATTTTGTACAACACCAAGCTCAAGCATGCAGCTTCCTCCTCTTAACCAGAGCCCGCTAATAACCAAAGTTGGGTAATCGATCTAATCCCACAGTGAAAAGTGCGTGTAACACATAACTGAGGAGTACCAGGAGACGTGGGTGTTTTAGCCACCACATTACCTAAAGATTAAAGGAGAGAAATATAAAGACTTTCTTGAAACACAGAAAATGCTTTGTGGAGAAGTAAGAGACAGAGAGAAAAGGATAAGGAAAACAAAAAAAAATTAGGGTGGAAAAATCAGGATGATAACAAGTGATACATTTGGATGGGTGGGTTAGATACAAAGGAAAGCTTGAGAGAGAGAGAAACAGATTGGACTATAAGGCTGGAAACTGGAGAATAAAAAAGCTGGTGGAGAAGTAAGGAGACAGCAAATATAAAAGGAGGAACCTATATTCATGAATACACATTAGGAGAAAAAAAAAAACAAGACAAAGAACAGAGGAGCTGAGGGCTTGAGCAGAGGATGAAGGAATCAGTACCCCAGAGAGCCATCTTCTGCCCCTAAAGAGAAATGTAGGGCTCAGGGAATGGGGAGGGATGTGGTAGGTGTGGGATACTATGGTGCAGCCCACATCTGTACCCAGTCTCCATCTGAGATCCCCCAGGGGCAAGCTGGGGACAGCCAGGTGTGTCACAAAAGCCTTGGCGAGTCATGTATCCACGGCCACCCTCTTCTCTTTCGCCACTTCCCATTGTGGATTCTGGTCTGTAAGTCCAGATAACCAAAGAGGATGGGAGCTTCCCCTTTGCCCTACAGTGAGATCTCTGCCCCGGAAGATTTCGTTCCCGACATGCAGACCAATCTCTGGTGCGAGCTGCCTCACGAGGATGTTTTAAGTGTCCCCACGATAGGAGAACTGTCTGGCTTTATAGAAAACATCTTCTGGCTACTCAAATCTTGAGACAGCAAGCTTTTCACTTAACGAGTAGTTTAAGTTTTTTAAGATGTATCTTTGCATCGTCTATATTCTGTTGGAGGCAGAATGAAAGGCAGTCCCTGACATATGGAGACGTTGGCTCTAGAATGCTTGTCCCACCATGGGGACAAGTTTATCCCTAAGTCATCAGTACAGTCAAGAAACTAGTAACAAGAGATGAACGATGAGGCTGTGCTTGAACAGGGAGCTAAGATGGTCACTACAATTAAATTAACTAAATGGAGGACACTAGCAGAATGAACCAAATTTACCAGGTATCACGAGGCCATTGTTGGTCAAATCCAAGAGTCTCATGGGACAACTCCAAGTACATGGTCCTGCTCATTCTAGAACCACCTCCAGAGAAATCAGAGATAATGTTAAGTTTTCCAGGTCATGTAAGTAGGTCATCAGATCAGGAGCCGGAACTGTCCATAGACAAAGTCAAGGGGATGTTATATCTGTTATTAACCCAGCTCGTTCCTTCCGTTCCTTGTCTTCCTAAGAGTGATTAAGACAACACTCGAGGCTTCCTTCTTTTTAGGATTGTCTACCTTGGACCCTCCAGATACGGCTCAAGGAATCTCGCAGGAGACAGCCCAGCTGATGGACGCTCAGAGTGGTTGGGGGCAGGGAGGGTGAAATAAGGCAGGTTAGAGCAAGGCTGAGCTCTCACGGGCCCTCAGCAGCCTGCTGCTTTTTCTGATATCTCGGTGGTTTTACCTCTGTCTTGGTTGTGTTTGCTCAGCAAGGGTGCATGACAGGCCAGGACCCAGCAGACCAAACTACAGGACTTCAGGTTCCCTTCAATCCTAAGAATCTACAATCAAGAGACAAGGACTCTTAACCTCATTTCTAAGCCCCAAGAACGCAGAAAGTCTCAAGTCAAAGAAGAAAACAAAAGGTAATATGTAGAAAAACCATAAAATGTGGAAGTCTAAGTGCTATTACAACCTCACATAATAAAAGTTTATTTTTAAATTAGTAAGGTATTGGACATCATATAGATGTATGCAATTTGGTGTTTAGAATTCTTTAAGGTAGGTACTGTATTAAGATGCCCATTTTACAAGTGGGGAAACTGAGGATCGGGGAATTTGAATAGCCTAAATTCTTACAACTAGTATGTGGCCAATCTGGGTCAGTCTGACTTTCTGCTTGTGACTGGCCCTCTTGAAGAATGTCATGTAACACTATTGAACCTGTCACTCGGGTCCCAGAGTGCCTCCCCGCAGCCTCCTACAGCTGCACACACTTCTGGCTCTCGCTGGGGGAATTTTTCCCAGTCAGGTGTGTGCTGCCTGCACACCTGAGACATGACCGGGAATAATAGTGACATGACATGGCCCAGAATGAGGAGCAGATGGGGCCTGAGTGCATGGACAGCCCTTGGGGTCTGACTCCAAGCGAAGGAGACATGGCCGTCTTAATGATTTCCAGCGTGCTTCGTCAGAGAAGTCAGCAGGAAGGGTGACAGCCATGGCTGATGTGGTTGGCAACAGCTGAAGCTGAAAAGTCAACTCCTGCCCACAATCCTAAGTCATCTTTCTCAACGTGACCGGCCCTGAGGCCTGGACCCAAAAGTACTGATGCGAAAGGGGCAGAAAGACAAGGCCAGGAAGCACACCTCTGTGGAAGACAGACCTAACCAGGACTAAGACAGGCCCACAGCACTTCGGATCTCTCAGCTGACACTGGACTGGAGGCACATCAAGAGAGAGAGAGAATGGGGCTGGCTGTGTGACCCAGGGGAAATCACTGACTCTCTCTGAGCCTTATGCGAGGAAGTTAAGTCTCTTGTAATTCTAAAATATCCTGGTTCTAAGCCAAGCCTATGAAATACGCCATCTAAAAATTTCCTCCTTGTATAAATGAAAAAGTACCTCTTATAAGAAATAGAGAGCTAGAGGTGTAACTGAATAATGTAGCCTCACCTAGCACGTGCAGGGCTCTGGGTTCAATGTGAAGAAGAAGAGGAAGGAGAAGGGGAAAGGGAAGGAGAAGAGGAGGAGGGGGAGGAGAAGGGGAAGAGGAGAAAGAAGAAAGGGAGAGGGAGAGGGAAGGAGGAAAGGGGGAGAAGAAGAAGAAAGAAAGAAAGAAAGAAAGAAAGAAAGAAAGAAAGAAAGAAAGAAAGAAAGAAAGAAAGAAAGAAAGAAAGAAAGAAAGAAAGAGAGAGAGAAAGAAAGAGAGAAAGAAAGAAAAGAGAGAAAGAGAAAGAGAGAAAGAAAGAAAGAAAGAAAGAGAGAGAGGAGGAAAGAAAGAAAAGAGAGAGAGAGAGAAAGAAAGAGAGAAAGAAAGAGAAAGAGAGAAAGAGAAAGAGAGAGAGAGGAGGAAAGAACGGAAGTTCATCAGGGCTCCTACGGGCATAGATTCAGGTTTACCTTCCATCCTACAACCATGAAGGATGAAGGAAGGGGTCATTTTCCTCCTTCTCTTGCCTATCATTCACAAGGACTTTGGTTGCAGATAAGATCCCCTGGTTCAACGGTCTTAAACAACAGGGAAATGTATCTCATAAGAAGTCCAAAAATGGGTCAGCTTCTGAGGGGCCGAGTCATCCCAGGTGCTTCCTATAGCTCCCCAGTGGATGCAGGCTCTCCAGAGGGTTACCAGGGTGAGTGTTAGACTTCCAGGTGTCCTAGCCGGCACCACAATGTACAGTGGGGGAGCAAAGAAACCTCTCCCAAAAGCTCTCTCATCCCTCGCTGTGCAGAACTGGCTCCTTTGCCTAGTCACAGCTGGTCACGGCTTTAGGGAGTGGGGCCACCATAACAAATTACTCCTGGTCACCTAAGCCAGGAGAAGTAAAAGCTTGATCAAAAGGGTTCCATCAGCAGAAAAGAGCTCGATATGGCTGTGGAATTAGTAACTACGACAGAGATTTGCTTCCCAATGTCTTTTTTTCTCCCCTTCCTTCCTAACATAAATATTAATTTTTAGTGGGACAATTTGCCACTCGAGATAAAGACTACATTTCTCTCTTTCTCATTTCTTTCAATACACATGGCTGTGTGATTAAATGCTGCTCAATGAGACACAAGCAGAGAAGCTGTGTGCTGAAATGCCATTTAAAAGAGATAACTCAGCTTGGAGACCTGACAACCATATTATGTTTTCCTCCTTTCAATTTATAACCTAGATGTGATGGCTGGATCTCCATCAGCCATTTTGGAGTATGACTTGACTTTAAGGATGGAAAGCACATCTGGATGGTGAAACAAGGAGAAGAAGCTAGAGTTTCTGGTGACTCCAGAGCCCTCCCTGCCCTCTTTCTTTCATGACAAAATAAACTCATGTATGTTGAAGTCATTGTTTATTTGACCTGCTGCTTACCACTAAAGCAGTTCCTAACTTACACAGCAACCAGCAGTGTCTGCTGGACCAGGAGCTAAATTGTGTAAGTTAGTTTACTTTATTCTTTCATTTTGGAAATGCATGAAAACAAAAACCAGGCAATAAGAAGCTTTGGAATCAAACTAATCTGAACACAAAACCTGTGACCATTAGTAAATGACTTCGCTTCTTAGCTAGTTTTGCCATCTATGACATAAACCTGCATATTCCTGACTCAGAGGGCTACAATCTTTGTGAAGCACCTTGGACTGTATTGCTTGGAACCAATGCTCCGTAAGTGGTCCTAACGGTCATGGTATTGGAAGGACTTAAAAGTCACATAAACTAAATTTCTTGGTTTTGTTGGAGAAACCGAGGCCCAGAGAGACTCAGTCCTAAGGCATCTCCGAGATTCTGGATTGGAAGGCGCGTTGTCACGATTACCCCACACTGGATACCTTCATCAGTCCGTGCCCCCCACGGCAGAGATGTCTTCTGAGCTTCGTGTGCGGGCCCTGAGGAGGCACAGAGCCTGGTCCCAAGCACCATGCCCACAGACAACATCCTTTTTCTGCAGCGACATCACCAGTCCCATCATGTGGCACTACTTTAATTGCTGTCCTATTTTTGGAAAAATAGATGGCTAAACATAAGCATTTTCTCTTAGTATTTTTTTTGTGTGACTGAAGCAAAGTACTCAGTAAATAAGGTCTGATTTGCATGACATTTTGCATGAATAGCGCTGCTGAATGAACAAGGTAACAGACTTTGAACTTTTGCAGGCATTCTATTCAATTTAAAATGATTTTTTGTTGTTAATTCCCAGTAGATTTCCACTGACATTAAAATCAGCCACAATTTGGGAGGCCTCTGGTGGCTACAGTGGTAAAATACAAATGCAATTATAAGTCTGCGTGTTTGTTTAGCTAGGTAAAGTCTTTATTCATGCACATTTGGCTGTGCAGATTTTCCAGGAAATGGGGCTCCTGGTTCTACTCTGAATCCCAGTCAGGGCTCGGGCATTAAAAAGGCTCTGCTAGAAGCCACCGAGGGCTCACACTGGGCTTTTCCAAGTGGAAAATGATCAAAACAATACCTGCAGAAATCCAAGGGCCAGAACATCACCATGAAGGTCCAACAACCACAAATCTTATATTCTAGATCGTAATATATTCTAGTTTAGGATTGTGCACTAAATAGATACTGAGTGTCACATTAAAATAATTAAATAAAAGACAGGGTGTGTTTTCTACCAACACAGTCGAAACGCTCAATCACCCAGGAACCTGGCCCCGTGTGACTGCTCGGTCACATAACTCACCCCAGGGCATAACTGCAGAGCACAGCACTGACGCAGGAGGAGGAGAGAACAAATAGAATGCAATAATAATTCTACCCTGGATTTAAATAACACTTCCTCCCGAGAGTGCTAAGTGCTTTCATATAGATTAGAAGGTAAGATGTTATTATCTACATTCATTGATAAGGAAGTAGAGGCAGAGAGGTAAGCCGCTTAGAATAAAAGCCCATTAGGGGCCAATGATCATTTTTGACATTATTCATGCAACCATTTCATTTTGTGGATGCAGATACTGAAGTCAAGGTGGTGATGTGGATTTTCCAGTACTGCGTGGCCAAATAACATCATGTCCTTCATGGAGCAGAGGGGGGAACAAACAGCTCCTGGCAACCCAGGGAATAAGCTGTTCCCATCTTCAGGTCCCACTTTCCCAGCAACACTGCACTAATTCTGAAACTTCCTTTCCAGCAATACGAGAGTCTTCCTCCTGGGGTCCCTGGGGTCATGGACAGAGAGAACATCTGCTTACAGAATCTCTGGGTGGGTCTCTTGACTGCACAAGTCAGCAGCACCGTAACTCACAGGAGTAAACTTTCTAAAAACTCATAGAAATATTCTCCATGTCATACTAGACCTCAGATTTCTGGCCCAACCTCACCTCCCCACCATCGCCATAGTCACCTACACTCCATTGTAAGAGAAGATATTAACGGGAGTGTGGAGGGAAGCTTCAGGGACATTTGTCCTCAGGGATTCTCTCCTCTGAGGCGATCACTGCATTTTCTTGGCTTTGACACAGCAGCATATGTAGCCCTTGCGGTGCCCCAGGAGGCTCTGGAGTCCCCCCGCAGCCTGACTCCAGGGGGATGTCTGGCTAAGTGCCGGGAACTGCTCCTGGGCTCACAGGCTGGAGAGACCCTAGGAGCAGCTGACAGAGGACTAGGAAGGACAGGCAAGGTTCTGCAGAGGAGCACAGAGCCTGTGGCACCTCCTCCTCTCTGTGCACTTGCTGACAGGACACAGACAAGGGCTTGGACAGAGAAGCCACCTTCCCTGGCCCCCTGGACCATAGTCTTGGCCTCTCCTCTCTCTGTCTCCCCTGACTGCAGACTGACTCTCCCCACCCTGCAGCATGCTCCTCTGTACCCATAAGCCTCTCCTTCAAGAAAGGCAGGAATTAGCAGGGTGCCATGACACCACCTATAGTCCTGTAACCCCAGCATTCGAGGAGGCTGAGGCAGGAGCATCCATAGTTTGAGCCCAGCCTGGGCAGCTTAGCAACTCAGTGAGATCCTGTCTCTAAATAATTTTTTTAAAGGGCTAGGGATGTAGCTCAGTGCAAGGGCCCTGGGTTCAATCCCCAGGGCCACTGGAAAAAAAAAAAAAAGAAAGAAAGAAAGAAAGGAGGGAATTACTTGCCTTTCTCTCTCCAACCCCTGACTGTGTCACTCCCACTTACAGCCTCCTTGTTAGGTCCAAACCCACTTCTCTTGCTTAGAAGAGAAAGGAGGGAACACTAGAGATTATACACCAGGCCTTTTCCTCTCGGACACTACTGTTCTTATAAGGTCTCGTAGCCTTAAGTCAAGAACAGCCCCTACTCAGCAGAAATGGGAAAGATAAAGAAATTTGATTCTAAATCACAGTATGTCCCAAGACAGAAGAACACATGTGATATCACTAATAATTCAGATATCAGATACATATTTAGCAGACTAGAGCCCCTACCCAGAACAGAGGAGGGGAGGGATGGCGAGGGGCATGGAGTCATTCACTGAATTCCTTCACCCTTCCACTGGCGTCCCACTTGGCTAACCCCAGTTTCGTACCTACTACATGTTCCCCATCAAACTCTCCTGGGGATCAAACTCAGGACCCTGTGCTTGCAACGCAAGCACTCCAACCACTGAGCTAAATCCACAGCAAAATGTTTTTCTCGTAGTTTTCCTCTAGTAGGAAATTTTCCAAACTCCTTAGGGCATATAAACTTGGTGGGGTGACTGTGACTCTCTATACCTGGGTGTCATCTGCAGCTATTATGCCCCGATCTCCCTCACAGCCTATCTTCTGTGCAGCCCCCCACAGCTGGCCACAGTGACCTTAGCACACACGCACCCCAGTGCTCAGTCCTGGATCTCTTGGGAACTTAGCAGTAGACGGAGAGTTACAGCTCTCTGCTTTCCCCTCCTCTCCCTTCTGCGACCCACTTCCGGCCAGTTCACTGCCTATTAGCACTTCAGATGCAGGGCAGGAGGGAGTAAATGTGAAAATCTGATTAGTCCATTATGCTGTGTTTCTGGAAGCAGTGGTGAAAGATGGGTTGCAAAAGAAGAAAAAGCTATTAGCCATTGACATCTCCAGATTTCAGTTAACCTTATTCCTCACAGATAATGGAGAACTGACCGAAAAACTGTTATTTTCTTTGCAAACATCTTTAAATTTTTTTTTTAATTTCTGATGTCATCTTCATGCTGGGTTGACCAAGGTTCATAAGCAATCTAGGCCCTCTGGGCAGCACCAAGAACTCAAAGTTTGGCAAGTGAGACCAATGCAAGAGTCTCTGGGCTGAGAGGGAGGTGAAGCCACCACCCTCTGCTTGTCCCCACATCCTCTTTGTGTCCATGTGTGCCAGCATCAACTCCATGTCAGCACCGCCCATCCACCAGACCAGACTGAACCCTGAAGCCCCTTAATGTTCTCCACCCGCTCCTGCCATCTCTCCTTGCTTCATTCTGGATGTCTGCCTGGAACATGTGACTCCTCTCTTGAGCCCAGATCTTCAAGGTCAGGCTCAAATCCAGGAGCACCTGGCAGATCTGAGGACAATGGTGTTCCAAATGGCTCAGTACCTCCACTAGGGCATGCACCAGGCCCTCAAGGTGTCCTTCAGGCATATAAAACAGACAAGTCCAGTTGTTACCAAAGAATCTCAGTGGTACTGAGGGCAAGGAGGGCAAGCAGTCATGTGCTCAACTGACTTCAAACCAGGTCCCTCAATGTCTTAGTTCTGTCCACAAGTTAAATCAACCTCAGTTTCCTCTTCCACAAAATGAGATTGAAAATAGAATCTATATCCCAGGGTTTTTTTTGAAACCTAAATGAGATGACAAATGCAAAGCACTTTGGCATAGAGCCAGGCAGAAAATAAGTTCTGGTTGTGTGATGATTATTACCATTGTCAGCAATGTCCCCAAGACCCGTCACTAGATGCCCAGTCAGCTGTCACCTGGGGCTTGCTCCGCTGAGCCTCTGTGAGCGCCAGGGCCGTGTGGCTCAGAACTTCGTGCTTTCTAGGACTTTCAGTCAGTTGTCTATTCCAGTTTTTATGGATTCTTCCCTTGGCCCTGCAGGATGCAGACTCTTCATGGGACACAAGAGCCATTTCCAGGCCACTAACATGATAAGTACCTGGGGATCCAGGATCAAAATGTTACTGTCCAAGGTACCAAGCAGCTCCTTCCCTGGGCTGCCCCCAGAAGGGTCCTCAATTCTCCCACAAATAGACTTCAAGGGGATCCAGCTTGTTCTGCCTCATCGCGTTTCTTGACAGCCCCAAACACGTGACATACTTAGACATAATTAAAATTAGAACAGAAACTATGCTTCCATGTATAATAACAGTTCATACTTTTAGAACCATTAGAACTCTGACCACTGTCCAGGCTGGGTTCTCCTTGCTCTCCTCCCTCTCGCCTCCTCTTTGACTCTCTTTGCATCTCACTCAGACTATCTCCTCTTTCGAGATTTTGCGGGAGCGCCACCTTCTGGTCACAACTCAGCTGGGCTTTCCCCTCCCAGCGGGGGAAGGGATGCTCCGAGATCCCCCCAGAGTAAAAATTTTACAGGAAAATTCCGCCTCAGTTTTGCAATGGTTAATGTTCCCTTACCAAAAAAAAAAAAAAAAAAAAAAAAAAAAAAAAAAAAAAAAAAAAAAAAAAAAAAAAAAAAAAAAAAAAAAAAAAAAAAAAAAAAAAAAAAAAAAGGCAAGTGAAGTATAAAACATAAACGAAGACGTTTAAGAAAAATAAATTCAGTTTTAGACAGCCTTACCTTAAACATGTAAAGTGTTAACTGTGGTAACTGCACATTACATTTCCTTTATCATCTTTTTTTTTTTTTAGCAGCCATTCCTCGGAAAGTGTCAGCTTCATAATTTGATATAATGGCATACCTTCATGCCTTGGTATAAAAATAATTACCAGTCCAAGAGACCTTTCCTAAGTGAAAGAGACAAAAGACCATAAACCCTACTAGTGATCTCTGGAAGGAGACCTACATTTTTCTCCCAATGGTAAGATCTTGTTAGTAAAGAAAAACTCATATTATGAACAATAAATCCCTCTTCTCCTTGGATCTCAGGAAGAAATCTAGGATGATATTCTAACTGCTCTGTTAACCTACAATTCCTGCTTAAGAGTAAATCACCTAAAGGATGTTCTTTTTTTTTTTTTTTCTTCTGAAAGGAGAATTCTAGTTGCAGTTTTACTTTCCTTAAAGTTGGGTCGAATTTATCATCTGTAGTATGCCATGCTTTGTAAATAAGTTAATATATTAGTGCTACTTTTAAATCATTGCTAACCATGTACTTAAATATATTATTCTAAAATTTGTCTGTGCCTTAGCTTATTTCACCCTAACAGTTCAAGATGGTAGTACCCACATTATCTCCACTTCGAAGAAGGGAAACTGAAATGCAGACAAAATTAATAGCACAAGGTTGCACAGAGGATTTGGAGTCAGCAGACTGGCTCTAGAGGCTGTGAGTTAACCATCACTATGCTCTATTTTATAATAGATCAGTGTCTCCAAGGTGGCACATCAGTGAACTTTCTAGGAAAAATGAAGGCGCCATTCTAGCTCTTCCTGTTCTCTCTACTTTTCTACTCATC
>PVJO010015190.1:0-45789 GCA_004026905.1 Hystrix cristata | reverse complement strand
ACGTGAAGAAACCTTGGAATGACACATGAAGGATGATTTGAAAATCACTCTGAGGCAGGATGCTTTACTGAATTGTTTTTAACCAGGGTATCAAACATCAGGAATGAGTTCAAGTTAAAATTCACAGGAGAATGGAAACATCTTAAGGTCAGTCACTTCACATGCCCATCCTGATACTTTGAATAATCTGGAAAATTGCTGTAAAGAAAAAAAGCAAATAATTAAAATAAGCTTTGAATAAAATAGATGTAGTGACTGAGGAATATCTATTAAGGTAGTTGAAGAATCTGAAATTATTCTTACAATCATTTGCAAATACTATCTACCTTCAGTATAGTAAGTTAAAACAATCTATTTTAATAAATAAAACAATGCCCATAAGCAGTTATCATCATCATCATCATTATTATGATTATTTTGTGATGTGGGGATTAAGGCCTCAAACATGTTGGGCAAGTCCTCTACCACTGAGCTACATCTCCACATCGAGTTACTATTTTTTAATCTCAGCTTCCCCGAACTTTAAGCTTCCCTGAGAGCTTGCAGGTAGGGAAGAACTTAAGCACCAAAGCAAACAGGTTTTTCTAGCACAGAATTATTTTGGTTTATCCCTAAATAATTAAGCATTCTTTTTAAGGCCGGCCTATAATATATGCGTATTTCCTCATTCTCACAAAGCTGAAATTTAATAATCTTTGGGTTATATAAACTGTTTGGCTCTTAGCCACTTATCAGGAAAGCGTCCAACTGATAGGTTTAGGAGGAAAGCAAAGAAATGTCAAACAGAAATCTTAGTAACTTTAGAATGTGGAAAACAGAATCATCTACTTCAGTATTAACATCTTGCCTATTAAATGATAAATGAAGAAAGACATTCTGTAACACATTTCCAGAAGCAAGAATTCTGTTACTGTAACAGCAGGCTGCCCTGATAACTGATTTTTCTTAGCATATGGCAAACATTTCTTTTAATCTAAAAGCATTTGTCTCACACGTTAAAATGCCCAACAGGTACACTTTCTTTATAGGGAATTCTTTGTACTAGCTTAACTTCCTAAAATATACCCAATCTTTGCCATTAAAGACGTTAGACTGTGGTAGAGTTAAAATCAAATTCTAACGTCCGTATGTACAGTACATGACGTTCCTAAGTTTGCAAAGGCACTGATAATGGGGCTGCAAGACACTATAATTCTCATTTTCTGATGCAGGTTCCTCCCCCCCCAACTCGATCATAACCAAAGACTTGACCTCTTTTCTGATCTCCTGTGAGCACAAATCAAGCTGGGAGAAGTTTCTGGAGCACCACCCTCTGTGCATATGTGGGACAAGTATTTGGTTCAGAAGAAACATTACTGTGTGGAGCTCTAGGCAGGTGGTTTGGGAACTTGGCTAGTAGGGCTTACCACTGATCCCTCACCACGTCACCCCAAACTTTTCGCCTAGCACCTTACCCAAACAGGAGCCCCCAAAACACTTACCAGAGCCACAAACAACAAAAATGAAGAGAGCCAGTAACCAGGGTCCTACCGACGCCTTCTCTTCGGGGGCATTTCTCTGCAAAAGGGAAAATCCAGTTTCAGGGACAGAAAAACCACTTGGACCCAGGTCGCCCGGCCCCAGCCCTCGCAGGTGTCCCCTCCGGTCCTGAGCCCTCCACTCTGCATCTAGCTCTCGGGCCCGGGGCCTCAGCAGCGGACGCCCAGAGTCGGCGGGGTCTGGGGAGAGCTCGACGCGGAGGCGGCTGAGGAACCGAGAGGGGCGCCTGCTTTCTCCTTACCGAGGTCTTGGCGACGTTACCGCGCTGGGTGATGTTCTTGCTGTGCTTCTCGTTGGCCATACGGATCCGCTGCTTGGCGACCATCTTCGCGGCGTAGCCACCTGCCCGGCCGCCGCTCGGACGCGCTCGCTCGGTTCCGGTCCGGGTGCCGGCGCCGCCGGAGCGTGGGGGCTCTCGGGCCAGGCGCTGGCGACGGCCGCTGGGCCTGGGCGCGGCGAGCGCGGGCACTGACCGCTAGGGGGGCGCCGGCCGCCGACTGACGGCGACGGACTGGCCGGCCAGCGAGGCGGGCGCGCGGGGGAAGAGGGCAGGCCACCGGGACACTGCGCGATGCTCTGGACGCCGATGGAAGCGTGGAGCGAAAAAGGAAGGAAACGCAAACACAGGACAGTGCCGCCCGCTGCCTCGAACTGCTTCGGGTTCGGCTGCCAACGTCAGCACTGAGGAGGCTCCGCCCCGCGGAAATCTAGACTCCGCCCGCTGGAGAGGGAGGGCGAGAGCAGGCGCACCCGCCCTAGCCCACCTCTTGCACGCTCGGGGAAGCTGCACCCCAGGGATGCGCATGCGCGCTGTACAACCGGAAGTTAATGGGCCCCCAGGCTGCTGGCCCCGGAAACACTAACTCGTGCTCTCCACGCCTGAGGAGACGTGTAGGGGCCGGGTTCGGCCCTCGTTGAACTTTCACCCGAGTTTATGGGTTTCTTTTTCCGGGACAAAATGGCGCCGTCCACGCCGCTCTTGACAGGTGAGTTCTGAACAAGCAACCGAATCTGTTTCAGCAGAGTAGTTTGTTTGTGTCTTTTCTCTTGTCAACTACCCTTCGAGCCTTGGAGTCTGACATGCCTTTTCTTGTGGCTTGCGGAAGCACCAGACTATTAGTTTTCTTGCTAACAGCGTGGCAGTCGGAAGTAAGGCCTCCTTCTCTGATGGTCCCCCTACCTTTAATCCATCCATCATTCTTCCCTGCCCCTACACAGGAATAGAAGGAGGAGAGCAGAAAGCTCTGTTGTTGAATTTGTGACCGCTGTTCTGCAGTACTGGTATTGCGTGGATCCTTGTTAAGTCATTGCTTCTACAGTATGGACAAAAAAATAAGCGTATGACTTCACATTTTAAATACAAGCGAATTTAAGACATTAGAAATCCTCCACTTCTACCTTAATGAGATTAGTGGAACTGAATGGAGTGAGTGAAGCTGTGATTGTGTAGGTTTTCTAGTGATGTTGTGATTTGGGGTGCTATCAGCATGCTAGAGATAGATGCTCCAGCAACATTCGATATTGTAATAGTTTTAAGCATTTTGGAAGTAGAACAGTAAAAGACTGCTGGAATTTAAAAGCTGAGAGAGTTTGTAGAATTGACAAAGATAAATTTAGTCTTGGACGATGCCCTGGAAGACGATGGACTAGGGTATGACTATGGTCTTGCTGTATGAGTGTCACACACAGAGTGGAATTGGAAAGAAGTCTTTGGTTCAGTCATGATAACTATATAGAAGGAAAGAAAAAAAATCATTAAAAGAAGAGTTGTCTACTTGAGACTTGAATTTTGAAACGCTTTTCCACTACTTGCCATTCTGTATTTTGAGATCCTTCGTTCCTCCTTTTCACTCAGACTACTACAGTTCATTCACCAAATATTTATCAAACGTGAACCATAATCTGCTAGGTAATATGCCAGGCTGAGACTATTTAAGTAGCATGATTGTATAATTAAATATTTTCTCTAGCTTCTTAAAGGTAACTAGGTTACTTACAGTTTTTAATACTAAATGGTTAGTAAAACTAGTAAAAGCTATACAGTTTAGAATCTGGTAAATTTTCTCCTCTTTAAGATAATTCTAAAAGGGGAGAACATAGTATGTTCCTCACGATATAAATTCCATCCTGTTTAGCATGGCATATGGATCCCTTTATAATCTTGAAATAGCTCTTAACGTTAGTTCCTTGTCTTGGCATCTTATTTTATCTTCACTACTGATTTGTCTATAAATTCCTTTAAGCAATCTGGTATTCACCTTAGGATCATCCTGTTCCTTTTGTTGATTTGGCAAACCTCTTCATATTTTAAAATTCAGATATTGCTCTATGAACCCTATTCTCACTTTTCCCAGATAGTTACTCCTGGGTTATTTTTGTACCTCCTGTATGTCCAATTTTTTTTTTTTTCACTTATCACATGGGGTAATTATCTAGTTCTGATGTTTTTCTCTTCTGCTATACTGTAATCTTCTTGATGTTAGGTACTGTCTTCTCAGTACCTAGTCCAGAACCTGAAATTTGAGCTACTTAATTCTTAGGTAGAATGATTTGACAACTACTTCTTGGCTGTTCTTGAGAAGAAATAGGAATTAGAATCGGAGCCAAGGCTGGCCCCATCTACCAATTTTGCTGATTTTCCAATAACCAAAAGAAGAGTGGATGATTTGTGAATAGCTACCAGTAGAGGAAGCAGCTATAATAGTAGCCACAGGCCTCAGTAAAACTTTCTTCAGCTCCTATACAGTTGCTGCTAACAAGAGTTCTAGCTGATAAAGTAGCAACTCATCACCAAGTCTTGTTAGTTTTCTCTCCTCAATATTGCGTATTCTTTACTCACTTTTCATCTCTGTTGCCCTGTACTGGTCCAAATGTCTATAATCTCTGGTGGGGATTATTGCAGAAGCATTTTAAAAATGTTCTCCACTGAGTTCAATCCCCAGCACCAAAAATAAATAAATAAATAAATAAATAAAAATTTTCTCCAAACCCATTCTTAATCCCTTTACGTCATTTTCTATGCCGATGAGACTGACCTTTTCAAAATTCAAATCTGTATTTAACAGTCTGTCTCAAACACTTGAGGTATGCCAGTATCCTTCAAATGCAGACCAACATTGCTTAATTTAGATACCAATATTCTTGGTCCGAGCCCTATTTTCTTTTCCAGGCTCATCTTTTTTGCAGCTACACAGGCCTTCTTTCCATTCCTCTGATGCTGTCAGTTCTCTTGCTTTAGAATTTTGGAATTACTACTGTTCTCTTTGCTTACTAACTGCTATTTATCCTCCTGATCTCAGTATAAAAGTCACTCTCAGACACTTCTCTTAATTGTTATGGTCTATATCTAAAATGTCCCCCAAAGCCACATGTGCTCCCTGGTGAGCTTTTTGGGAGCAACTGGATTGAGGGTGTGTGATACTGAGTCAGTCTACTGATTGGATTAACACAATTCTGGGTGTGGCTGTATGGAAGACAGAAGACCCACCTTGGGTTTGAGTAGCACCAAACAATAGATTTGTAGCCTGAATGAAACTAAAAGGAACAAGGAGGCTTGCTGCTGCTTGTTGCTTGTCTCGCAAGGGACTGCTTCTCCTTTGCCCTGCATCTCTGCCATGCCACCCTGCTGTGGAGCCAGTTGACTGTAGGCTGAAGCCTCTACAAACTGTGAACTAAAATAACCTTTCCTCCTTTAACGCCCAGCAATGAGAAAGTAACCAAGACTCTAACCTATTTTTATGGCAGCTTCCTATTATATACTCGGTAGCACCATCTATCTTCCTTTTTTGTATTAAACTCGATTAAGTAATTTCATATATTTGGTTAATGTGGTTACTCTGACGCTGGGAATGGCACTCGGTAGGCTGAGGCAGGAGGATAACCACAAGTTTGAGGCCAGCCTAGACTACATAGTGAGTTCAAGGCCAGCCTGCAGTATAAAGTGGGACTTTATCTAAAAAAAGAAAAAAATTTGATTGTTGTGTACTGAGTTCAATGAGGCCAGGCACAAAACTGATTTTCCTACCTGTTGTATCTCCAGTGCTTAATGTACAATAGGACCCAGGGGGTAGATGTCCCTTCTATCCCCCCATAAACGTTAGTTGAATGAATAAATCAGTTTATTTGGGTCAGCTTTAAATGCATCCAATTCAGCCATTTAAAAGAGTATCATTAATGCTCCTAATATTTATTTTATTATGAACTTTGTTCTCACTTAATTTTTTTAAATATTGCCACCATTAGGGGCTTTGTAAATGAATGTGTCATTGTACTTGTTCTCTTAGTTTTGGAAAGTGTAAATACATAAATACGTTTTGTGGTATTTTATATAAAGCATACAGATATCCTGTGTTCTAGTATTTCCCTTTTCCAGATATGGGGCAGAATTTAGAGATAGCAATGTATTCAAGCTTTCACAGCCAGTTGTGAACCTAGATCTTCCTCTGAGTTTATGTCCTTTCAACTGCATTGTAAATGCCTTTGTTGTGCCTATGACAGTGAAAATTTCAAAGTTTTTATTCATTTATTTTTTCTTTTTAAAAAATTTTTATTTTTACTAGTGCATGTTTGTGGTACATAATGATTACATTCAAAGTGGGGGATTGGTACCTGTGCATAACATATTTTGTTTTACTTCCCCTTCCTCCTTTCCCACTCCCTCCATCTCTTGGTCCTTTTCCCGTTGTAAAAGATCTCTGTATCTCTCTGTTTCCTATTATCTTTTATTTTATTCTTTGATTTACTTATATTTTGGGTTTCTCATATAAGGTAAATCATTGGCTATTTAAGCTCATGTGTCTGATTTATATCACTTAACACTGTGGTCTCAAAGAGCATCCATTTCCCTATAAATGAATCAAATTTATCCTTCTTTGTAGCAGAGTAGGTCTCCATTATGAATGAATACCACATTTTCATTTCTTTGGTTTTTTTAGTCCGAGTCTCAATTTGTAGTGCAGGCTGGCCTTGAACTCACTATGTAGCCCAAGCTGCCCTTGAACTCACAGCGATTCACCTGCTTCACACTCCCAAGTGTTGGGATTAAAGGCATGTGCCACCATGCCCATTGAATACATTTTCCTTATCCATTCATTTATTAGTGAACATATAGGCCACTTCTGAGATTTCGCTGTAGTGAATTGTTCAGCTATAAAAATGGGTATGTATGTATCACTGTAATAGGATATCTTCATTGCTTTTAGGAAGATACCTAAAAGGGGAATAGCTGGGTTGAATGGAATTTCAACCATTGGAATTTTAATTTATTGAGGAATCTCCATACTGATTTCCATAATGGTTGTGCTCGTTTACATTCCCACCAACAATGTACAAGGGTTCCTTTTTCCCTGCAGCCATTTATTATTGGTTGGTATCTTGATAATAGCCATTCTTTCTGGAGTGAGGTGGAATCTCAGTGTTGTGGTAATTTGCATTTTGCTAATGAACAGAATATTGAATGTTCTTTTTATTGGACATTGGTACTACTTCTGGAAAGTTTCATTTCAGTTGCCTATTTTTAACTGGGTCTTTTCGGGGGGTAATTTTTCAGAGTTCTTTCTATATTCTAGATATTAGTCCTTTGTTTGAAGTGTAGCTTGCAAAAAATTTTTCTTATTCTGTAGGTTGTCTGTTCGTTCTGGTGGTTATTTCCCTAGCTGTGGAGCTTTTTAGTTTGATATGATCCTATTTGTTGATTCTTGATGTTATTTCTTGTGCAGTTGGAGTTCTGTTTAGAAAGTCTTTATGTAGCTCATGCCTATGTCTCCATGAGTTTTATCTGTTTTATCTTCCAGCAGATTAAGGATTTCAGTTTTAATGTTTAGATCTTTGAACCATTTTGATTTTAGTTTAATACATGGTGAGAGGTATTAGTCTAGCTTCAGTCTTTGGCACGTGTTTTACTAGCACCATTTGTTTAAAGAGGCTTTTGTTACTCCAGAATGTTTTTTTGCGTGTTGCAGTCTTGGGTCTCCCCTGCCTTCAGAGTTCCCTGGCTAGGAAGTGCTGGGGACCCGGGGACCCCATGAGAGCTCTCTAACAATTGGGTATAGCATGCTGAATGTCCCACAAAGCACTCGCATTTGTATGTAGAGAGATGGGTGACTTAATTTTTTCTCTGTTGGGTAAGCCTTCTCCCCACGATTCCACCACTTAGCAGCTGTAGCACTGTTGTTTACTGGACCTGGCGTTTTGTTCTGCCCCATTCTCTTGCTTTCGACTCGTCTGTTGCTTTCATCTCACTTGCTAGAGTACTTAGAGTAATTTCAAGACTATTCTATCAGCCAGACAATCACTGATGGACTGGCTCCCCTGCTCAGTCCTATCCTCTCCCAAGATGTCGAGAACACCAGTGTTGTGATCCTGCAACAATCCGGTTTCTCATCACACACCTCCTGGACACTGGATTTTATTCCAGCTGGATTGTCTTTCATTTATCCACTTGATTCAGACTTTACCTTTTGCCCTCAGTCTCAGGGTACTGCTTTTCTCCAACACCAATTCAGAGATACCCTTGCTTTTTGCCCCATAGGTAGCCATCTCCTCTGTATTTTTTCTTTTTATGATAATGGGGGTCAAATCCAGGAGCAGCCTACTACTGAGCTATGTACCTAGCCCTTTATATTTTTTTATTTTGAGACAAGGTCTTGCTAAGGTATCCACAATGGCCTCAAACTTGTAATCCTGCTGCTTCAGCCTCAACATAGGTGGGATTACAGGTGTGACCTATGTTTTTATTTATAAAAGTTAACATATTTATTTCTCCATAGTGATACGCTTTTATGGAACAGGGTAAAAAATTGTGCCCTTTAAATGTCTATATTCTATGGCACAGTGAAATGTGTAATGATTTTGTTAACATTTTGAAAGCTTTTTTAAATACAACTGAGTTTTTGTCAGCTAAGTAATTGTGGTTCTTACTTACCATTTTATTTCTTTAGTCCGAGGATCAGAAGGACTATATATGGTGAATGGTCCACCACATTTTACGGAAAGTACAGTATTTCCAAGGTATGGTTAATTTTGTTAAGTGCTGTTATAGGAAATAAAACAAATTGTTTTTATTGTTATTAGATTTTGACAACAAAGTAAAAAATAAACTTTTTTCTTAGGGTATAATATACTATACGGACAGAAGATGGAAAAAATACATATTCTTTATCAAGGAAAATTATCTTCAGATTTGGACATAATTGGTTAATCCCATTTAAAATGTGGAAGGAAGCGATACTAAGGAAAAGGGTAGGCCCTAGTGTAACTGAGTTCAGTCTTTTAGTTTGGAAGAATTTTATCTAAAGGAATGAGAAAAACTTGCAAGTAATCTTCATGAAATCAGAGAATGAAAGTGGTATGAAGAAGGTAGGTAATAGACTACATGTGCATAATACATGGATAAATAAATACATTCTTCCCAAAAAGAAACAATGGGAAGGGTAACCAAAAACTAAGATGATTACTTCTAGGAGGAGAGAGAATTACAGGATTCAGGACATACACATCTCTGTGAATGAACTTTGGTGTATATAGTTTTGATTGTGGACCATGTAATTGTTTTCAATAACAAAATTAAGCACAAATTAAAGTAGAAGACTGAAACAGAAGACTGAAACAAATGGGCCTGCCTTTATATCAGGGCATAACTATATGAAGATTTGTGAAATTCTTAAATGCATTCAGTCATTTTATGATTAACTGAAAATTGATACTGTTATTTGAATCTATGATAGGATAAAATAAGTAAATAATTATATTTGAATCTGTCATAGAATAAAGTAAGTAAATAATTATATTAATGTCATTAGGAACCATTTTTTTTTAAGCATGAGCGAAGAGAGAGGCTTGCATATATCTGTACAGCTTATGATTTCTTTTCATTAAGATAGTGTATTTCATAGCT
This sequence comes from Hystrix cristata, assembly GCA_004026905.1. Taxonomy (NCBI): domain Eukaryota; kingdom Metazoa; phylum Chordata; class Mammalia; order Rodentia; family Hystricidae; genus Hystrix; species Hystrix cristata. The sequence goes on along the minus strand of PVJO010015190.1, from coordinate 36,356 downwards.
CTCTCCACTGAGGAGACCTGGAAAGTGATGATTCAGGAGCATTGAATGCACTTACATCACAGATTGTGAGCTCTCAGCACAATTTCATTCTTTGCTAAAAGGACCCTTACTAACCACCATTGGTGGTCCATGAAGTCTTTGCTTGTTACTTCGAAAAAAGAATTAAAGTTAATAAACGCAAAAGAGAAATAATGGTATTAGTCATCATAAGAACTAGTTTATCTTAGTTCATTGAAAAGAAAGTTTTGCTATCTTTTTTTTTATAAGAATCTTTTTGGTATATGTCTTCTACTCTGAGTAACTACTTTGAAGATAATGATATGCAGTATATTGACTATTGTTATTTTCCTATTATGAAATTTTATTTTTTTCATAAAATACTGCTGCTTAAAAAAAAAAAAAGTGAAAAGCTTGTTAATAAAACATTAAAACACAAATTTTGGCTCCGTCCCCAAATTCTCTGATTTATTACATAAGGAATAGTGCATTTTAAATAAATCCTTGGTGATGCTGGTGTTAAAATCTGGAGACCCAACTTTCAAAACCAGTGATCTAGGCAGGTCATCATCAAAAGATACTAAAAGCACTGGATTAACTGTTGATGGGAAGCTTTATAATCAGGTTGTCATCACCAGAATCTATTGATCAGTTTTTGTTAGGCCCACTTGTCCAGAGCATTGCTACAGGAGATGTGGGCTCCAAACCAGCTATATTGGCATCAGCAGTGAGCCAAGTGCAGACTTGCAGTATCTCAGGCCTTGCCAAATTTCCTGAATTAAAATCTATTTGAACCAGATCCTCAGATAATTTATATGTATGTTAATGTTTGAGAAGCTTTACTCCAGAAAACAGTGCGTTGCAATTATGCACTGCACTTACTGGTGTGTGCAATACCAAGGATACAGAAATGAAGGGGAAAAGGAAAGTGAGTCAGACAGGGAGTCAAAATGGGAGTACACTGAGCTGACCAAAGATCCATAAAATTCAGCGGAAGAGAGGCTGTATAGAACCCCTCTCAGAACAGTCTTATGAGAAAGAAAAATAAGGAAGTTATTTGCAACTAGAGCCTTTTAGTGTTTGGGTTGAAGCTGAGAGTTCTTCTCCTGCCTAGTACAATGGGCAGGATAGAAGCTGTGCTGAAGTATGGCCCCCATTCCTGTAGTCCTGTAGTGGTATTAGGACTTACAGTAACCCTGTCACTTGATTGAGTAGCTGAGGCCTGGGAGGAGGAAGGGTTAAGTGGATCTGACAAGCCACATGAGTGGATCCAGTACAATCTCAGTATCACTAGGACTAGAACAAGGAGATATTTTCCCCTGTGTCTCCCAGTGAATTGCAATAGGAACTATATGGAGCTTACATGGAGGTTTTAACAAGATTTAAAAAGAATCTTGCTGGGCATGGTGGCACATACCTCAGGAGACAGAGGCAGGAGGATCACTGAGAGTTCGAGGCCAGCTTGGGCTACATAGTGAACTCAAGGCCAGCCTGAACTACATAGCAAGACCCTGTCTCAAAAAACAAAAGAACGTATTAGTTTTGTAGATGAATAATTTTGAAATTGATGGCATTAGAAGGACCTTTGGGAGCTTTTTTAAAAACCCAGATCCAATTCAAATAGTGGGTAATAGTAAGAAGTTAGTTTTATGAAATGAAGTAGAATAAGATGATGTAACATCTAGTTTTTGCTTAAAATATTATGGCATTAAAAATAAAAAAGTGAACAAAACTGGCTTTGAGTTCTTATTTAAGATTGGTAATAGATTGGTAATGGATACATGGGTAGATTATCATAGTTTTCCCCTGTTGTTACTTATATTTGAATTTTTTCGTTTAAAAAGTGTACTAAAAGGAAAGAGACAAAATGTCCCAACTGCCAAGGTTAAGAGTTGAATTCTAAAGCCAGGTGTGGTGGCACATGCCTGTAATCCCAGCACTCAGGAGGATTGCTGTGAATTCAAGGTCAGCCTGAGGTACATAGTGAGCTCAAGTCCAGCCTGAACTTCATAGTAAGACCCTGTCTCAAAAAAAAAAAACCAAAAAAAAAAAAAAAAAAAAAAAAGAATTGAATTCTGGAGTCTCTTGTCTAGTAAATTTGCCTTTAATCCTAAACACTATTCTGGAATGAATTGTTAATTTAAAAAAAAAGGAAAAAAAAGGCAGTTTATTCCCAGCATAGTGGTACATGCCTGTAATCCCAGCATTCAGGAGATTGAATCAGGAAGATCCCTGTGAATTTGAAGCCAGCCTTGGCTACAGAGTGAGTTCAAGGCCAACCAGGGCTACTTCTTAAGATCCTATCCAAAAAAAGGCAATTTATAATCACTGAGATAAGTTGGTTTTTGAAGTCAAAATGACCATGAGAACAAATTATTTCAAGCTTATCTCATTTACTTTCTATGCAAATTCCCAGACACATGGGAATAATAGAACCGTAAATGAAGTTTTAGCAACGTATCTGAGAAATGAGCAAGCCTTTATGTCGCCACATGACTGAATTGCCATTGGTTAGGAGTGAAGTCAGCTAATTAATGAGTTGGTGTTTGTTTCAGGGAAGGACTGTTGATGGGCTACAGGATTTTGTTCTCTGCTCATTCAACATTCTTAAAATAATTAAGATGATAGTTTAAAAGTGGTATTTTATAATTTAAACATTACATAAATCTGTGAAGTGGCTAATGTTTTAAAAGAGAAAATCAAGATTTAAGTAGATCTGAGTAGGTTGGAATGATAGGCCAAAACCTGGGAGGAATTTAACAAAAGTAATTGTAAAATTCTGCCTAAAGCTCTGGGCTTCCCCTACTGAACGACTGCAGCCTCGTCGCCGCTTCCCTCCCTCCTTGCACTCGCAGAGTGCGGGCCACCAGCCCGTTGCAGGCGGGCAGGCACGTAGAGCGTCTCTGTATGGCGTCAGTTCTGTCCGGCCTGGCTGTCCAGCTCTCGTGCTCAGTCACCGCCTACTCATGGGCTCTTTTGCAAGGGGTTAGCCCACATGCTGCTCATCTTCTTCCTGGCCTGGCGGTTGCACACCAACTTCTCCAGCCTCTACATCGTGGCTTCCTTTGATGGTCAACGTGGGCCTGCAGGTTCATATTGAGATCCACTGAAGTCCATCCCCTCCTGACAAAGGCATCACCCTAGGCTCACCACTGCAAAGGACACAAAGCATGAGGGACCGAACAGGGACCTTCGGCGCCTGCATGGCCAAAGCGAAGGGACAGAGAGGAGAGAACTGGGACATCGGTCGCTCGGCCTGGAGAGAAGGTCGCTGAAGGGGAGACCTCGCCCTGCAGATTCCCTTTCCCAGCTGAACGTGCCTGCAGCTGATGGGCATGGGAACTTGCAGAGTGGGGCGCTGTCCTCGGAAAGAGAAGATGGTCTAACTGAGGCTGGCCTTCTGCTTCCCACTGGCGGCAGGGCACTTCTGTGTTTGGAGGGATCCATGGGCAGAAATTCAGCCCCAACAGCGGTTCCCAGCAAGGCTGCAGGATGCGGGTCTGTCCCCCGTCCCTGCATCTGTCCCACTGGGAGAGTGCCTTGCTGTGCTGTCCCATGGCGTCAGGGAAGCTCTGCAGAGAGACTGGCTAGGAAGAGGCCCTGGAGCCATGGACAGTCACGTAGGACAGTGCTCCAGTGGAGAGCCACGGGCATCAGCACAGCCAGGCCACTTGCAACTGTGGGAAGCAGGAGTTTCCAAGGGTGAACCACTAAGGGCCTTTCCCTAGGGGCCAGGTTCTGAGTTGGAACTGTCATGCCTGTGTTCCCCACTGCCTGAGACGCTGTACGCCTGTCCACAAGGCCTCCTGAGAGATGTGACAAGACATGACCACTGCAACCACCGTGACCAGCTAAAGCCCATGCTTTCAGAGTAGCAACAGAGCACAGGAACATGTTTTCAAGTATAAATTGTACCTCAAACGGTCTGCAGGTGACACTGGGGTTGTTGGCTCTCTGACCTTTGAAATTAGCAAATCCCATAGGCCATAGTTAAGGTACAAGCAGAACAATAAAAATAATAGCTTAATTTTAAAAGATGCCTTAGAATGACTTTTTTGCATTAAATCTGGGTGTGAACAGACAGTGTAGCCATTCAGTTCCTGCTTTGGTGTGCACAGCTAGACAGACTTAAGAAGTACAAGTCTCGTGTAAACTTGCTAAAAGCTGGGTGATGCAGAAGGAAATTTTTGAGCATGTTTTAAATTGTGCTTGAAAGACCACAAAGAATTGGGAAACCCTTTGAGGAGATTATTGATATATCCAGTATAATATCAGTTGAGAACGTAGCTTACCACGAAGTTCTTTGTCTCCCATCCCTAATCTAAAGAGCTACTGTCCCAGACACTGTCTCTTTAGCTGTCCCGGTCACCAAATGGGAGTGGATATTTGTAAAGTTTACCCGCTGTACTTTTATGAAGCCTTGCTGAGTTCATGGTGAGCTGTTACTATTTCTGAGTTTTGTACAATAATTTTGGTCTGCAGCAAAATTTGGTTTCTCACACTCCTTTCTTTCTGCCTGAAATGCAGTTTCAATGGAGGCCCTATGGTGAAAGTTGCAATATTAAATTCAGAATAATCTTCTCAAACTAGGAATCCTAGCAGTGTTACCCTAAGTAAAGAGGTACTTTACTCTGCTGTAGCTCAGATATGGAGAGGCAAATCAAGTATTTTCCCTTGCAGAAGTTCCCCAGATCCAAGGAGTTGAGGTCTCTTTTACACTAAGATTTTTCTGAAGTAACTTGTTTGTTGACAACTTTAATAAAGGTCACTTAAGAGTGTATGTTTTTAAGGACTCCCAAAGTGAAGTTTAAAACTGTCATTTTGGGAATGATTGCATATATCAATTTATATTGTGTGTTGAAATACTATGCCATGTGCTATTTTAGTGTTTTGGGAAAATGGAGAGTAAAATCTGTTCTTTAGCATAATAAATATGAAGACATATATGTGTTTTAATGTGGAAATGAGTTGCACAAATATAAGTTACCATTGTTGAGTGATTGCAGAAACACAAATGTCATCTTCAGATAATTGAATGTGAAGATAATGTTCAGTTTAAAGAGAGTGTATTGTTCAGTTCTTGGTGTAATTGTTATTTAGCAACTGAAATTATATTTTGGCCATAAAGTTCTCATATAATGTTGTGCTACACTAATAGACTACCTGTGTGCACATACACATTTCTATTTGGGTCTTTATTATCAGTAGATGTTTTCATAATGACCATCTCCAGTAGAGAGATATAGTACTTACAAGGGGTGATTAGAAAATACTATGTGTGTTAAAAAAAATTTATTACCATAAAAGTCACACTGCCATTAATCTCCCTCAAAATACTCTCCCTTGCTTAAAACATACTCCATTGTTCTTGCCACTTTCTGATGCAGTTTGTTAGTGTCTTTCTTTTTTTTGTTTTGTTTTGTTTTTGGTGCTAGCGATCGAACTCAGGGCCTTGTGCTTGCAAGACAAGCACTCTAACCACTGAGCTAAATCCCAGCTGTTAGTGTCTTTCTGAGAAATGATCATAAGTACAATGAGGGCCTGGGGGCTTTAGCTCAAGTGGTAGAGCACTTGCCTAATAAGTGCAAGGTCCTGAGTTCAATCTCCAGCACCAAAAAAAAAAAAAAAGAATAATGAATCCTACCGCGAAGTGCTGTCCAGTGGAGAGGCAAGTTCATAACATGGTGTGTCCTTACCCGCCTTATTCAGCAGGTGTAGCACTGCGGTCGGTGGCTTCTGGCTCGTCTCCAAAGCCGAAATGACCAGAAAGGGTTTGAATTGATTCAGGACATCAAGGCAGCCACAACAGTACACACAACTAAAGATTTGAAAGAAAACTTCCAGAACTGCTTCAGGAAGTGTCACATGTTCTGTGTTCAAAATGCGGGGAGAAATTTTCCAGGGTATTAATGGCAATCTGCCTTTTACTGTAATAATATTTTAAAAAATTTCTTTCACACACCTCACACTGTTTTGGTTACTTGATAGAATATTGTCAAGTAGTTGGCTTTCCACAGATGCTGTACAGAATTCTGCATTGAACTTTAATGTGAATATTTTCTTATTGTTGTTATAAGTTCTGTCTGTACACAGGAGACATTGATAGAAGATATTTGATCTAGTGACATTGGTTGGCCACTTGAATGTATCCTGTCCACCACTGTTCTGCTATGTAGGTAGTCTGGGACATTTACCACAAAATTTTCAGTCTTTGCAAAATCAGGGATGACAGGTGGTAACTTTCACATCATTATATTTTTGTGGTCTCCACACAAACTAGTTATTCACCCCAAAAGTGATCTATTTCTCCCTTTATGATTAATCTGTTGGTATAAAGTTAGTTTCCAGTTTACTTTATAGTGGTTGTTGGCCCTGCAGTCTGAAAGATAAAGCGTTTTGGCAGACTATAACTTTTTGGAGTGTTTTTCTTTTTTTTTTTAATTTTTTTTATTTTTTTTGGTGCTGGGGATCGAACTCAGGGACTTGTGGCTGTTAGGCAAGCACTCTAACCATTGAGCTAAATCCCCAACCCCTGGAGTGTTTTTCTAAAATTTGTATAGGTTCTTAATAAATTAATAGAATGTAAACTTTATAGTCATTTTTGAAAAGTATTAATGCTTATTAATTTAAAGTTTTTTGTCATTTTCAGGGAATCTGGGAAAAACTGCAAAGTTTATACCTTTAGTAAGGATGGGACCTTGTTTGCCTGGGGCAACGGAGAAAAGTAAGTGTTCATTTATATAACATTATATCTTGTGTGCTGTGAATATAACTGACATTCTTTGAATAATGTGTAAGTGAGTGTCATTAATAAAGTCCATCTTTTGATGTCATGATGTAGTGAGACAACTACGAACACCTCCAAACGTGTTTTTTTATATTTATATATGTATATACACACCATGACTTAATGAAGTTACTTAACATTAAAAATTAGTGTCAAAAACATGACTGATTTAATACTGAAGAAATTGAGAAGTTATTTTAAATAGTGCTACAAATTATTGATTAGGATTTCTTGAGTTCTGCACTATACTTAGAGAATAATTTTCTTTGCTGCTTTATCTCAGATTTAGATACTTTTTATCTTTAATTTTTTTAAATTGATATTTCACTTTCTTTTTGTTTGTTTTTTCAAGCCAGGATCTTGCAACATAGTTCAGGCTGGCCTTGAACTTACTATGTAGCCCAGGCTGGCCTCAAACTCACAGTGACGCACCTACCTCAGCCTCCCTAGTACTGAGATTACAGGCGTGTGCCACTACACCTGGCCTTCTTTTATTTTTTATTTTGAGACAGGGTCTCCCTAAATTCCCAGTCTGGGTTCAAATTTGAATCCTCCTACCTCAGCCTCCCACAGGGCTGGGATTACAGGCATGTACCACTGGGCCCAGCCATATGTTACTTTTACTATTTGGAATCAATAGAAATTTACTACCTACTATACCATACTTTTCATTGTCTATTTTTTAAGGTATCCTTTACTCTAGTGGCTTAGTTTATTGGTAAGTATTTTCATCTTGGCATTATTGTTAATGATTTTATGTGTTTCATGCATATCCCTACTTCACTTTCTATTGAATTCTAATGTGAATCTTTTTAATATATCTTTATACTCCTTTTTAAATGGCGTGTCCATCACTTTAATAGATACTTAAACACTCAGTTTTTCCTTAAAGGGCTGTGGCCACAACAGTACAATTATTTCAGGGCACAGAATCAGATATAGCATATTGATTGTGGTCTTTGCTGTCTTTGTAGTTAATTAAGTCAGAAAGTATAACTAATTTTTCCTTAAATAGGATTTTTTAAGGAATCCAGGAATAGTTTCACTAAACTTTGTTAAACTTGGAAGAAATGTTTAAAAAGTTCACAGTGACAAATCAAGAAAGCTTCATGTAATTTTCAAATGCGCAATTTAAGTTACATAATCGCTGAAATAATTCACAAAGAATTGTATGTGTTATATGCTTGAACTGTGCCATTCCCTTTTCTGCCTAGTAGTTACTACTTATCCTAATCTAGCTATCTTCCTCAAATCTGAGTAGAACAAAGTTTCATTCAGCATTTTCTGGAATAAAATACAGTATCATTCTTTTTAATTCCAAAAAGTTTAGTGTAATACAGAAAAGCAAGTCAGGCCAAAGTGATTTCAAAAGCTTGGCCATGGCATTTATCACTCGTATGATCTTGAGCAAATCAACTTGTTCAGTTTTCCTATGCCTAAATGTTACCATTTGTAAAATAGAGGTGATGGCACTTACACTTCTGTTGTGAAAATTAAATGAGAAAATGTACAGAAAGTGGTTGGACCACTGTGTGGTATATACATAGTACAGTATCCAAAATATGGAACTGCATTTATTATTATTGTCATTATTATGCCATAGTAACGCTTACATCTTTTGGAGACTGATTTTGAGATTTTAATACATACCAAAAATATCCTTATTGGTTTCCTAGCTGTTGCAGTTTCCATCTATTCAAATAAAAAAATATTCTTTTGCCATTCTGTCTAGAACCTCCACCTTCTCTTCAATTTTGTATTATTTCCCCCACATTAGCCTTATATAGGGACTTTTTAATAAAATGTACATTTTTTAGTTACAGCTGTTTCATGGATATTCTCTAGAGCTAACTGGAAATTTATTTTTATGAAAAAATGAATGATTTGGAGTGATCTGTATTTGAAAAGAAGTGTGAATGTTTTGCTTAACACTAGCCCTTATAAAATAGTATTTCATTGCTGAAGTAATTTCTTTTGAAACCAGAGTAAATATTATCAGTGTCACTAACAAGAGACTACTGCACTCCTTCGACCTCTCAAAGACAGTTTGCCTTGAATTCTCACCCAAAAACACTATCCTGGCAACGTGGCAGCCTTACACTAGTAAGTATTTTCCCATTGTAAAAATATTCTGGCAGGACCAATAAATTTAGTGGAAAAAACAGGAGTTTATAACCTTATAAGACAGTAATTGGTCCTTATAATAGGAAATGGTATTTTTAAATATTTATAACCAGCAATTAATGTATTCTCCAAATACAGTGTACTGAAACTAATTTTAAGGTCTAGTAGCTCCCTCTTATCCAGAGGAAATGTGTTCTTAGTGAGTGCCTGAAACAGCCAAATCCTTTAATGTCTCTTCTGTCTGTCTTAACTAAGCACTTATCATGTACTCTGGCTATAACTTTTACGGTTTGAGATGTAACAGCAAAATTAGCATGACTTTACTTTCTAAGTAATTTTAGAGATAGATTTATTACTATAGATCTTAGCAGTCTTGGCATGTATTTTTTCCCCTTGTATTAAATAGTTGAGAATATCCTTTTTTCACTTACAAGAACCATTATACAGCTTCTCTTTGGCTTATCTGAATTGCCAGCATCACTACTTATATAGTTTAGGGCTCTTACTAAGTAAAATAAGGATCACTTCAACACAAGCACTTTGTACTTCAGCAGTTTATATGGTGACCAAGATGCTGCTGCATAACTAATGAGCAGGTAGCATATGGATATTTTATAGACCAAAGGATGGTTCATGTTCTGGAAGGGACAGAGCGTTGGGATGGCATAGAATTCGTCATGCTATACAGGATGGTGCACAATTTAAAACTTAGGAATTGTTTATTTCTGGTATTTTCTAATTAATATTTTTGGACCATGGTTGACTGCCAGAAAACTGAAACCTTGGAAAGTGAAGCAATAGATAAAGAGGAATATGGTATATAGTAAGTTAGTGAAAAGATCTGTTTTGAGGTAGAGGAAAAGAAAAAGATTAAGAGAAAATTTAGAAAGTAAGGAAGATCTCTAATTTTCAAAGTCAAGATTTTAAACCATTATAAGTGAAAGGAAGTACAGTAGAAATAATACCTAAGAGATGTGTGATATTACGAAGAGTAGGAAACTCTCATTTTTCCTACACATTTAAAGATCCCTCCTGATAACATATTAATATTTTATGTAGCTGTACTTTACACATGAGCAATAAACTGGTATGGGGGCTTATTTTAACAAATGTTTTCTAATAGCAATATTGACAGGGGTTGGGGATTTAGCTCAGTGGTAAAGTGCTTGCCTAGCAAGCGCAAGGCCCTGAGTTCGATCCCCAGCACTGCTCCCCCCCAAAATTGACAAAATACAAATGAAAAAATATTGATATAGTTCATTGTTGGATTGTAAACCACCTACGTTTAGTTCTTTCAAGAGACATGGACTCTGATGAATCTTATTTTTCCAAGTAAATAAAAGGGAAATTGAAAATCATGAATGGTTTTATAAAACTTTTTTCATGACTTAATAGAATTGTGCTTTCATGATTTAATCCATTTGACAGTAACCTGTATCAAACTTAATACATTTTTAAAAATCTCTTAAGGGGTTGGGGATTTAGCTCAAGTGGTAGAGCGCTTGTGTAGTAAGCACTAAGGCCCTGAGTTCGATCCCCAGCACCACTCCCCCAAAAAAAACCCTCTTAAATATTCGTAAAACCTCTAGTAACTAATTCATTTCAGAGGTGCTGGGCTTTTGCTCGAACAGATATCATATACATTGTCGTGGTTTTAGGAATGAATGATTAAGTCCATAATTAGGCTAGAAAGGAAAGTTGACTTAAGGCAACTCTTTTATTTAATCTTCATAATTGGGTTCAAATTTTTTCTGAGTGTGAAATCTTTATTTAAAAAGTGTTAGGAGACAATTACTGCCCAAAAAAAAAAAAAAAAATTGTTTCATTTCAGCTTCTAAAGATGGCACAGCTGGGATACCCAACCTACAACTTTATGATGTCAAAACTGGGACATGTTTGAAATCTTTTATACAGAAAAAAACACAAAATTGGTAAATAAATGCTTTAAAGTTCTAATTATTTACAAAATATTTTAAATATTACTGTGGTATTTCTTTCTTGTGTATCAATTTTGAAAATAACTTAAACCAAAATCTACAGCTTTAAGGATTTTGTATATAGGAATGTAAAGAGTAAAAGTGTGGTCTTCCTTTGTTTAATCTCTTTTTTCCCCTGCTACCCTTGAGCTACATCCACAGCCTCTTTTTATGTTGATAAAGGGTCTCACTGAGTTCCCTAGGTGGAACTTGAATTTGCAATCCTCTTGCCTCAGCCTCCCAAAGTGCTGGGACAACAGGCATGTGCCACCATGCCAGCTTCTTGTTTAGTCTTTAAAAGAAAAAGAATAATATTTTTTTGTCACAAGTATTTTTCCATAAATAGTAAGCAGTATTGCAAACTTTAACATTGTAACATGATATTACAGTTTAACTAATTTCTTTCTTTTTTTTTTTGTTTTCCTTTTCTTTTTGACACAGGTGTCCAGCCTGGTCAGAAGATGAAATTATTTGTGCCCGAAATGTTAACAATGAAGTTCACTTCTTTGAAAACAACAATTTTAGTATGGAAGGATTTATGAAATAATTTCATTATATATTTTAAGCATATTACAGTTTTCATTACCTTATTTGGCATTATAGAGTTCTCCAAAATCCTGCTAATTTACTAATCAATAATTGCTATTATTTTTATTTACATAATTCTTTGTAATCTGAATGCCAAATTCTGTTAACACAAAGATTTTCTTTTACAAATACTTTTTGTTATTTGATAATTATTGTTAAATTAAGGTATGAGAATACTCTTCCTGACCTTATTTGCTATTGCAATTTTGTGACACAAACTTTAAATGTTTTATTGTAAACAATTTCAAACACAAAAATAGATATCTTATCCCAGTAAGCATCAATCCATGGCCAATCCTCTCTCTTCTGTGCATTTATTCTGCTCTCACTAAGCTGAAGCAAATTCCAGACATCATATAATTTTACCAGTAAACATTTCAGTACATATCTCTGAAGATTAATTCCTTTAATTTTTTAAATGTAGCCACGATATCATTATGAAGGATCATTAAATATCTCAGTGTTCAAATTTCTAATAATTGCAAATATTACAACTTACTGAAAGCTCAGACTCTAAATAACTTGCTATACTTTGCAGTTGATTGATATCTTTTTTAAAATTGATATAACTTGTTTCTTTTAATCTATAGATTCCTACCCCAGCTCTTTTTCCGTCTTGTAATTTATTATTTGAGAAATAAGGTTATTTCTCTTGAGTATTTTCCCATAGCTTGAATTTTACTGTTGTATCCCATGGTACAATTTAAGATAATTCACCTTTCCCTAGTTAGATTTAAGAGTTGGTCAACTTCATGTTCTTTTTTTGGTGGATGGAGCAAGACTACATCATAAGGTGGTATTCTTTTGACAAAAAGCATGTAGTGTTTGGTTGTCTTTAATTTTGTAGGGTGTTGGCATTAATATTCAGTGCCCAGATGCATTATTTCTTCAGTGGTGGTAAACTTCATGATATTCTCTTTTTTTGGTTTGGTTTGGTTTGGTTTTTGTTTTTGAAACAGGTTCTGTAGACTGGCCTTGAACTCATATGTAGCTTAGGCTGGCCTCCAACTCGAGGTGATCTTCCTGCCTCAGCCTCCTGAGTGCTGGGATCATACATGTAGGTTAACATGCCCTGCCCATTTCTTTTTATGTATTAGCGCTACATTGCAAAGAAAAAATTCCCCACCTACTACATCGTAACTATTTGAATTCACAGGAAAAGGCAAAATAAAAATTCTTTTCCATGTCAATATTAATATGTTCTTTCTCTAGCAATCTTTATTATGAACATTTAGTTTTTTCCTTTCTTATTAACTATGGATTTAAAATCAAGTGATTTAACCCATTGTAGTTATTCTTTTTTTTGCTACTGGGGATTGAACTCAGGGCCTTGTGCTTGCAAGGCAAGCACCCTAACCACTAAGCTGAATCTCCAGCCTTGTTATTCTTATTGATGCTCATATCGTGTTATTCTTGTTCAATTAGTCTTTAATGACTTCCCTGCTATATGTAAGCTATTCTGCTGTCTTATATATTTCCTGGTATACATCTACAACCAGCCAATTCTCCAAGAAACCGTGTTTCTTTTTAATAGAAAATGGTATTTAGAAACCACAACCTTAGATTTAAGGGTCCTTACTGCTAAAGCATTGACCATTGTTTCTAGGCCTTTTCTCCCTGTTTTTAAAGCTATGATAAATGTGAGTTACTCACATAATTTCATTTAATTAAGGGCTACAAATTTTTTACTTTCCCTTATCTGTATTACCTTTTGTTGATGCCAAGAATCTTTCTCTGGGTTACGAGCGCTGATAATTTGGGAATATCACATTTACATTCATATTCATTTGCTTCATTCTACATTAATTCTTACATGTAGAAATCTTAGAATAATACCAAGAGTTAACAGCAGTAATATGATCGCTGAAAATAATTTAAAAGAAAATGTTGCATTTATTTTTGTCTTTAGAGTATCCTTTTAATGATTCCTCACTTGTGAGTATATTACAGTAGAATAGGAATAGATAACTCTGTTCACATGTACCAAAGATCGTTTTGCAGGCTGATTTTGAGCAGTATCTAATTGATATAGCTTGTACTTTATTTTTTTACTTTTTAGATTTCTACCTTATTGTTTTTGGACTAGCTTGCTTTCTTTCCTGTCTTACGTCTTTGTTAGCTTGCCAGAGGCATGGCAGGCATCAGTTTCACAATTTAATGTGCTACTTTTGAATAACTATTGACCTCTAAAATGGAACAAAGAGTAATATCAATACCTCTTTATTCCCATTAGCTGGAGTTGCAGTATTGTTAGTAATATGGGTTCTGACCACCTATGATAGAGTAAGCAAGCATCAATAAATATCAGCCATCGTAAAAGTACTACGATTTGGATCATTTTCATGTTTCTGTGTTTCACACTGACTACAGAATTTCCATATTCCAGGCCAAAGTTAAACTTTCCACCAGTTGGGCTCTAACACTACTTATTTTAGAGGTTGAAGAGAACTGACATTCATTGAATATGTACCATGTGCCTGGCATTGTATTCTTAAAATCAGTAACGAGGAGTTAGCTGGTATAATCCCATTACTTTCCAAGCTCACACAGGTAATAAGTGAGTGAGTAGGAATACAGGCCTAGGTTGGTCTTGTTCCCAGCCTGTGCTTTTGCTACTGCATCGCCCTGCTTCACCTACAAGAGACTATAGTGAGTAGTTTAGTATGTAGTTACAGAAACCTTTTATCATGCACTCAGAGCTTCATATTTTCCTGTTAGCTTCTCTCATCAATCTAACACCATTTCCTTTTTTTTTTTAGACACAATTGCAAGTAAATTGCATTTGCAAAAAATTAATGATTTTGTTTTATCACCTGGATCCCAGCCATACAAGGTAAAAATTTTTTGTTTATGTGGACTATTGTGTGCTTGAATCTTTTCTTAGTTCGGGTTTTTTTTTTTTTTCTTTTTTTGGTAGCTGTCAAAACCCATCCATCCTAGTTTATATGCTTTAAAAAATTAAGTGATCATTTATGTCTGTGCATCTTAGGTGGCTGTCTATGTTCCAGGAAGTAAAGGTGCACCTTCATTTGTTAGATTATACCAGTACCCCAACTTTGCTGGACCTCATGCAGCTTTAGCCAATAAGAGTTTTTTTAAAGCTGATAAGGTTACAATGCTGTGGAATAAAAAAGGTATGACAAATATATTTTTATTCCTCATTTTGCTCACCAAATGTTAAGTTGGACTTTTATTCATAGATATACCAGAAAAGGAATACCAGTGCTTATTATTGAATTTGTGTTTTAAATCTAATTAAAGTTTTTGCTGTTATAGCTACTGCTGTGTTGGTAATAGCTAGTACAGAAGTTGACAAGACAGGAGCTTCCTACTATGGAGAACAAACACTGCACTACATTGCAACAAATGGAGAAAGTGCTGTAGTGCAATTACGTGAGTATTCCTATGGTCTTCTGTTGATAAAGTGATAATAAAAAATAATATGCCATAAAGATAGTATAATCTAAATTCTTTAAGTGATAGAATTCAAATACTTTAATAAGCCTTAAGGTAAAATTTCTCTTAAGAAACTTAAAATCATTCTCAAACATACCGTATTTTGACAGACTCTAATTAGTTAATTTGAGTTATGCAAGTACTTTGGTAGTAATAGAACTTCCCAAGTGAGGTAATACCACTCAGGAAATAGATCTAGTGAGTTTCATAATTGCGAAAAATACCCAAGAATGTTGCCATTTCACCTTTGTTTAGTTTGCGTTTTGAGATGAGGTCTCACTGTGTACCCCAGGCTGGCCTCAAACTTGGCATCCTCCTGCCTCAACCTCCTGAATAATGGGATTATATGCATATACCACTGCTCACAGCTCATCTGTTGTTTTGATGAGCTAAATATATTTTAAGTACTAGCAGCTCCCTGATTTTTTCATTTTGAATTATACATGTATGGGTAGGGTTGGGTAATCTTCTGTACAAAAAGCTGTATTCCCATTGAAGACAGAAATTAAAGAAGGATGGCCAAAATACCTAGTAAATATATAGTTGATCAAAAGAAGCACGACAATTTTGAAAGGAGAAAACTGAATGAGGTTATAGTATAAACAGGCACTTAAAAAAATATTCCATATGCAGCAAAAATACAAAATACATAATGCCTATGAGAAGAAAACTTTAAAACTGTTCAGAGACAAACTATGCCCTTTTAATAAGGAGAATTTTATAAAGATGTCATTTCTGTCCAAGTTAACCTAAAAATTAAGTGCCAGTTGATTTTTTAAATTAGATAAACTGGTTGTAACTATTATTGAAACATAAACATGCAAAACAGTGGAGGAAGAAGAGGCCTATGAGGAAAGCAAATAAAATCTGGGAAAAACACAAACTTTAAAAGCAGACAAGAGATGAGTATGAGAAAAGGTGAAGTTTCCTAAAACAGTAAGTGAATTTAAGTAGAAGTCCAGTCAATAAGAAGAAAGAATAATAGGCATGAACAGTAAAATTAATCTAGAGGAGGAAAAAGTCACTTTTATTAAAAGATGCTTAGCTTATAACTAAAGACAGAATAAAACAAGGTACAAATTTTTAGTTAATGGATTGGAAAAGGTAAAAGTAAGAAGCGTACAATATAAGAGTGAAAGGGAAATGTGCCATCAGAACCTGTTGGTAGTTGTATAAGTTGGTACATCTTTGAGGGGCATTTTGGTGGTATGTTACTAGGTAAATCTAAACAGCCTTGGGCCTTGCAGTTTCACTCCTACAGATATTTGTATACACTCACAATGTATACTCATAGTGGGAAAAATGAAGCAAGGTTTGTAATGGAATACAGTGCAGCTGAAAAGAGAATGAGGCAGACTTTAATGTGCTTATGTGGAAAAATCTCATCTGGGCATGATGGCACATGCTTGTGATCCCAGTATTCTGGGAGGATGAGGCTGGATGTTTTCAAGTTTGAGCCCAGCCTGGGCAATTTAGTGTTTTAATAAAATCCTATCTCAAAATAAAAAGAAATGGGGATGTAGGTCAGCCAGAAGGCCCTCACTGTGTATGTGACCGATACTACCAAAAAAGGAAGAAAAAAGAAAAATCTTCAAAATAAAGTACTAAATGAAATACCAGGTTGTCATTTGTATGCGTATATAAGAGAAAAATATTTTATTTCAACAAAAATATTCTGAAAGGACATGAAAGAAATGTAATGGACCGCCTCTGTATAGAAGGACTTATTTTATTTTTATAGAACTTGTATTTTTATTACCTCAAGAATATATTACTGCTTCCAAGAAATATGTTCCGGATATGGTAGTATGGACCTGTAGTTTATTCTTAGCGCTCAAGAGGATGAGCGAGAGGATCACTTGAGTTTAGGAATGAAAGACCATCCTGGTACAGAAAACCAGCTCTTATCTCAATTAAACTGTTACCATAAATCCATATTGGCTTTGCGACCCCCACCTTGCTTTAAAAGAAATTAAGATTCCGTAGAGATTTTTTTGTGTGTGTGAGACAGTCTCAATATGTAGCCCAGGCTGGCCTTGGACTCAGAGCAGTCATCCTGCCTCAGCCTCCCGAGTACTGGGATTATAAGTCTGCACCACCACAACCCGCCCTCAGTAGAGATGCTTAAATAATTACGTATGTTAATTCCCATAGTATATCACATAGGACTTTGTTAATTTTAATACACCTTGACATTTTTGGAGGGATTTTCTTTACTGTTTGATGTTTATGAATAGTACATAACCTGCTAATAAACATTATATTCATATAATTCTTTATTACTAATTTGGATTTTACATTCTTTTTCTAGCAAAAAATGGCCCCATTTATGATGTAGTTTGGAACTCTAGTTCAACTGAGTTTTGTGCTGTCTATGGTTTTATGCCTGCCAAAGCAACAATTTTCAACTTGAAATGTGACCCTGTATTTGACTTTGGAACTGGTCCTCGCAATGCAGCCTACTACAGCCCTCATGGACATATATTAGTACTAGCTGGATTTGGAAATCTGAGGGGACAAATGGAAGTATGGGATGTTAAAAACTACAAACTTATTTCTAAGCCAGTGGCTTCTGATTCTACATATTTCGCTTGGTGTCCAGATGGTGAGCATATCTTAACTGCCACATGTGCTCCCAGGTTACGTGTTAATAACGGGTACAAGATATGGCATTACACTGGCTCTATCTTGCACAAGTATGATGTGCCATCAAATGGAGAATTGTGGCAGGTTTCTTGGCAGCCATTCTTGGATGGAATATTTCCAGCAAAAACAATAACTTACCAAGCAGTTCCAAGTGATGTACCCAGTGAGGAGCCTAAAGTTGCAACAGCTTATAGACCCCCAGCTTTAAGAAATAAACCAATCACAAATTCCAAATTGGTAAGTAAAGTTCTACTACTTCAGTAGGAAAAAGTTTTCACTGTATCGAGTTATTTAGAACTTTTTCTTATGTTCTTGTGTTACTTTAGTACATGATTAGAATATAAACCCTAGAATGGAAATCGTTAAGGACCTAGTGCTAAAGATGGTGAGTAGCCCATCTTGTTGAGCCGACAAAAAGGTTTAAGTTAAAAGAATTCATATTTTTAAATTTCTAGGAAAGATAACCAAGTACGATAACTGACTTTGTAGCGAAGGAGCTCAAATTCAAGTGCCTGTTAGGCAAGGCCAGTGTGTAATGCACTAATAAGTGGAGAGAGTGGTAAATGAGAGAGCTCATGTCCTCTGTAAAGGCCATAGCAGCTATCCTTTAATACCTGGTTCTTTCCCTAGGAAATTTTAGGTTTAATTTGTCAAAATGTTTGGTTTTCAGACAATGAATCTGGATGCTTATGTGAAATTTCCCAATTTTTAAAATACTGGTTGTCAAATAAAACACATTTGTTATCCTCCAGCCATTAGTTCCTCACCTTTGCTTTAAAGCTATGATCAGGGAAAAAGGAAAGAAATGGGAAAAGGGGAAAAAATGGAAAAGTGTAAATAAATCTACTGTAAACAGGGAAGGGTAGGTGAGTGGAATGGAGGGGTGGGGAAGGGGGGGAGCCAAGATATGTCATGTACAGGTACAGAATAACCATGATAAATGCGATCATTATGTATACAATGTACCAATATATGTTCTTGGTAAAAAAATATATATATATATATATTAAAAGAATAAAGAAATTAAAAAAAATAAATCTATGATCAGAGTGTGATCAGATTCTGGTATACTTTTAAAACATTAGCATTTCAGAGCTCAGAAGAGAGCACTGATTAATCCTTGAGTTTCTTTGATGGTGTTTAGAAATAAAGGTGCTCTAAGAATGAGCAACAGTACTTTTGGTATTAGAAAAGTGACCTCACAACAGCAATAAACTAGGACCTTTCTAAGTAAAAGGGGCTGTATGGTCATTTAGTTATTAGGCACTCAGGGAAGTAGATACTCTTCCTAAGAATAAATATTATGCCTCTCTTGTACCATTCTTCACTTCCCCAAAACCAAAGAACAACCATTCCTCCTTGACTAAACAAAATGTCTGTAACTTCTTAACTCCCGTCTTATGTTTTAACATTACTTAATCTTTTAATCTCTGATTTTACAAATAAAGGTCTGGCAAGTAATTCTTTTTGTGAAAAAAACAAATGAGGCAACTGGGTTTCTGTTAACAGTAATCAGATCAAAAAGACCTCTGAAAAAGGTGTTTTTGATCTGGTTTCGTAAGAATCATGTGTCTTTAATAGTCCTAAGAAAAACTCTGTTCTTTAAATAAAGCTAAGGGGAATTTTGCCATCTTTTTTTTTTAATATGTACCTGAAAGATGTATACGAACTAATAGGAAGACCTTCATTAAATTCATCCTGAATTTAATGGAGTAGAGTATACCACTACTAATAGGAGTTTTGAAATGTTCTTTGCCAGTGGTATTGAAATAAATTTGATAAAATGAGTTTATCCTAGAATAGCAAAAGTACATAATTTGTTATTGTATATATTTTTTAAAACACGGGCTCCATTTCAAAATTGCTTATGTTACATTTTCCATAGCATGAGGAAGAACCACCCCAGAATATGAAACCACAACCAGGACATGATAAGCCATTATCAAAAACAGCCCTTAAAAATCAAAGGAAGCATGAAGCTAAGAAAGCTGCAAAGCAGGTATTTGGGGTAGTAGTACTAATCTCTTCAAAAACAAAAAGCTGTTAAATTAGCTTTAAATGTTAAAGTTTAAGGAACTGTGGTCCTAAAGACTTGATGTTACATTACAAAACATAGTTAGACTTTAGCCAGAGTGTCTTTCTTTGGTGTTCGCCTACAAATTTCTGTGTAATCCTGTCTATATAATGGATCACTCTGTAGGTCAGCCTTTTATCACTGTAGCAAAGTACGCAAGGTAAGCATCTTATAAAGGCAAAAGATTTCTTTTGTTTCAGTTTTGGAAGTTCTAGTCCATCATTTAGGCATATAGCAGGAAGAACATCATGGCAGAAATGAAATGGAGCCAAATGACTCACCTCATCACCAGTCAAGGAGCAAAGAGAAGAGAGGAAGGGGCTGGGGTCCCACCCTGGTCTTCAAGAGCATGCCCCCACTGACCTAAGAGCCTCCCTTTAGGTCCCATCTTGGAACAACTTATCATCCATCTCCCAGCAGCTCCTGGGACCAAGGTTTACCACTTGGACCTTTGGGGGCCTTTCAGGATACATAACGTAGCTGCAATGAATGAAACTGAACCTGACTTTAAAACCTGAGGTTCCAAAGAGATCTTACAGTATGTCGCTTGCTGTGGAGTCTTGTGGTAGAACCTGTGTGGAGTGGTGTCGTGTAAGAGAGGCGGGAAATTACATGACAGTACAGCTATTTTGTCAGTCAGCATTACATTACTATATGAAATTCTTCAGCTGAGAATCTACTGGAGATACCCACAGTTCTGATTTTTTGTTTGTTTCCGTTTTTGTTTTTATTTTTTCAGTTTTTTGCAGGACTAGTGATTGAACGCTGGACTAGTGATTGAACCCAGGCCCTTGCACGTACTAGTTCAATTTTATTCTACCAATAAGCTATGTTCACACCCCTTTTTAATTTTATTTTGAAACAAGTTCTTGCCAGTTTGCTCATACTGGCCTCGAACTTGGAATCCTTCTGCCTCAGCTTCCCAAGTAGCTGTGATCACAGGTGTGTGCCACCACACCTGGGTGAAATAATTTTGTATTTGATTATGTAGTTGAAAAATCATACCAGTGTGATAACTGACAGATTATGATATTGTATGGCTCTTGGTGATAGGATGACCAACTAGGCTAGAAACATCTTGTTAGTGAAGTCATGGTGAACACATCTGTGAGGTTCAGACTACTACAACAAAATACCAGAGAGTAGGTAATGTTTAAACAGCAAAAATTTACTGCCCACAGTTCTGGAGACTGGAGAGCACAAGAGCAAGGCAGTGTCTGGTGAGAGAGCTTGTTTCTCAGTGATGGCAGCTTCTTTGTATCCTCACATGGTAGGAAGGGCAGGGGTGCTCTCCCGAGCCTTTTCTGTAGGATGCTCAACCCTTTCACGAGGGTGGAGTCCTTGTGTTTTAACTGTTTCCCAAAGGCCCCTCCCTCCACACTGGACATTAATGTTCCGACACAGCAAGAGCTTTTCCTGGCATTTTCCTTCCCAGCCGAGTCTCTCTGGTTGTAAAGAAAGGCAGGACTCTGCTTGTGACACCGTTCGTCCCGTGTAGTTGGCTCCTAAGTGCTCTGTCATTTTGGAGTGCATCCCAGGTAAGGCCCTCTCAGTTTCTGAACCACCTTTCAGCGGCGACACATCCCCAGATGCCCCAGAATCTCAGTCACTTGCTGACTGACACGGGAATCTCGTAGTTACCCTTGATAAGGTCTTTCATTTCCGGCTGGCAGGGGAACAGGTAGCAGAGTTCACTAGACCTTTAATTCAGATTCTTTATGTAAAATGTAAATAAAATGACCTGTTGGTTTCTATGTTTTATGTACTAAGACTATGCAGATTCAAATACTTTAATGTTTTCATTTTTTAGTTGAATTTTTAAAAATTTCTCCTTCAGGAAGCAAGAAGTGACAGGACTCCAGATTTGGCACCTCCTCCTGCTCCACAGAGCATACCACAAAACACCATCTCTCAGTCAACTTCCGGTGACCCTGAAGTAGACAAAAAAATTAAGAACTTGAAGAAGGTCAGAGATTTAAATGAAAAACAGATGTGTATATGGAAAGGAGTGTACTATATATAGAAGAGTAGTACTTAGTTAAAAATGGTATCTAGGAAGTTTGTAGCAATTCTCCTCGTTGCTTTCTCACTATGAAATACTGTGATTTAGGAATGGCACTCATTTTAATTCTCTTCACAAATGCTTGAAGGCTATTACTACTATTATTAATTTTTAGAGTAAAAAGAAATAATTTACATTTGTACAGAAAATTCTGACCACTTTTATACTCATTTCATTATATGCCTGTAAGATAGGTAGGAACAGATATTTTATCCAGTTTTTAAAGACGAAGAAATAGGAGGGCTGAGGTTATAGTTTAGTACAAAGTGTTGGGCTAGCAGGTCCAATGCTTTGGGTTTGAGTCCTCGCCCAGCAAAACAACAATAACAAGAATAAAAGATGAAAAAACAGAGACCAAAAGTTAATTTACTTGTAAAATGCAGCCAGAACTCTGGAGTATTTCCTAGCTGCATTATGATGTTCCTCTTAACCACATAACAGTTTACCCTAAGCGTTGCTCAGGCAGTGCATTGGTTTACATTCTGACCATCCAGAGCATCGCTCGGGCAGGTGTCATTTCAACCAGTCTATTCTTGCATTGAATAAATTTAATAAAATTGTTTTTATATTTTCCGTATGTTATAAAAATCAACAAAAAATGCAATTTTTGATCATCCTATATTTAAATAATTAGACTGGTACATAAAGGCAAAGACAAGGTCTAAGTACAATGGAGTATTGAAATAAATGGTTAAATTAGTGATATATTTGCTTACATGCACATGGGTATGTGTGTACAAATGATTATATTAAAAGCTTGAAAAAAATATTTTGCCAATTCCCATTTTTTAATACTTAACTTTAGAAAAATAGTTTACCCTAGCATTTTAATAGACTATTCCCAATAGAAATGTAAGATAATTCTACTTGATTCAAGTTCCATATTCATTATTGAGTTCTTAAATAAAAATATTCATGTTAGAAATCGCCTTTTCCTCTTTTCCTCTTGACTGATTTTTGATGTTCACAGAAACTGAAAGCGATTGAACAACTAAAGGAACAAGCAGCAGCTGGAAAACAGCTAGAAAAAAACCAGGTATTTTCTTGGATTTTTCATAGTCATTACTACTGGTCCCTGTTTATTATAAATATTTAATCAGAAAAAAGAGCACAAAGACTTAAAAAACCTGTTCTGTAATATTTATATTTTTAACACGTTTTAACCTTTAATAGAGCAGTATATGATATACAGTAGGTTGCAGTGAATGACAGAGTTACTCTTCCTGAGGGGCATATGAATGCTGTCACTGCTGAGAATAGTGGCAGTGTGTTATACAAATACAAATCTCTTCCTGCCTGTACGTTTTTCCCCTTCCTTTCCTCAGCAGTTTTAAGGCCAGATGTAGAACGAGAGTTTCATTGGCCTGAAAAGTAGATAGTGAGACAGCTTCTGTCCGTTGTCCCTTTGAATCATTCCAGATAACAGTTTAGAATTTGTTTCTAATCTGTATTAATCTGCGTTTTCCAGTGAATCTGATAAAGTGTAAGAACTGTTCCTTCTCTAAATTTTTCCTGCCATACTATAGAGCTAATAATTATTTAATTTCCAATTTAATAACTTCTTTGTTTTATACATTTCTAGTTGGAGAAAATTCAAAAAGAGACAGCCATTCTCCAGGAGCTGGAAGATTTGGAATTGGGTATTTAAAGATTCACCGAAAGCAAATGGGTTACTAAACATCAGTGCAAACACATCTCTGTTAAACCTGTTAGTGTGCCTGAGATATCCATGTGCCTACATTTAACGTTGGTCTGCAATTTTAACTATCTATCCAAGGTTAGATTCTGCATATGTATGAAATTATTTAATAATTGTCTGTTAACTGACATTTACATCGTGTATCATGTACTTGGATTTTTCAGTTAAGCTGGAAAGATTAAGAGACATTGATTTTTAGTTGGGGACATTATTTACTATATAAATGAATAAAGACATTTTAAATTTAATTGTTTTTGCCTCTAAATTTGTCAGTAATAAGTTACTTGTTACAAGGCATGTATTAAATTATATAATTTTCACAAGACTCCATGAGGTGGATGTTGTTATAGTCTTTATAAATGAAGATACTAAGGCCAAAAAAATTAAGAAATTTGCCGGTGTTAGAAAGCTAGGAACTGGAACTTTAACTCAGGCGGTCTGATTCTAGAGGCTGTGATCTAGGTTACTGTGATACACTGGTTCAAATAGATAAAATATCCTTGTGAACTCTACTCAGTGTTTTGAAGGATAATGCAACTGGTGAATGCTGAACTGTGCACATTTAAATTTTCATGAATCTTACCAAATTACCCTCTTTCAAGATTGGTACTTCCACCAGTGAAAGTGTGTTAGTTACTCTTCTCTTGTTGCTGGGACAAAATACCCGACACCCACAGTTAGGGGAAGAAAGGTTTATTAGCTCACAGTTTGTAGAGGTTTCAGTCCACAGTCAGCTGGGTCCGAGGCAGGGCGGCATGGCAGACAGGCAGAAGGCAGGAAAGTAAGTGAGGAATGCAAGCAAGCGAGCAGCTAACCAGTTTCTTCCTGTATTTTATATCTTATCCAGGCTGCCTGTCTTTAGGGTGGGCAGCACTCCCACCCTTAATCCTAATACCCTTAATCTTAGTGTCACATCCTTGATCCCAGCAGAATTCTGCCAAACCAATCAGTGGACTAATTTAGTAATCACACGCTCTAGATCCAGCTATCTCTTACCACATGAGGCTTTGGGGGGACATCTACACACAAACCATAACAGAAAGTTTTTTTTATTAATTGTCAGATGTTACAAGGCTTTTGAATTTTTGCCAATTTCAGAAAAAGGAAATGATACAGTTACATGCATTTCTTTTTGTTAGGGATGTTAATGTACTTTCCCACATTTGACAGTTACTTGTATTTTTTTGGGGGGGGGCAAATTGTTTTCCTTTTCCTTTGGCCATTTCTGTATTTGATTATTTGTCTTTATTCTTAGTTTGTAAACGTGTCCTATATAGTAACACATTAAGTCCTTTTTAAAAATTTGGTTTTTTTTTTCTTTTTGGTGCTGGGGATCAAACTCAGGGCCTTGTGCTTGCTAGGCAAGCACTCTAACCACTGAGCTAAATCCTCAGCCCCTAAAAGTTTCTTTTGTTTTGTTTTGGTTTGGTTTTTTGAGACAGGGTCTTGCTATGTAGTTCAGGCTGGCCTCCTGCCTCAGCCTCCTGGATGCTGGGATTACAGGCATGTGCCATCATGCTTGGCTCTGAAAAGCTTCAAATGAAAGCATATGCACAGAATTTTTTAAAGATTCAAGTAGCTAATGTTTAATAAGTATCTTACCTGTATCCTAGAGCAAAAACTACCACTTTCTTGTGTTTCTTCACCTTGTGCTATGTCCCCAGCTCTATTTAATTTTGAGACGGTCTTGCTAAGTCACTAAGTTGCCCAAGCCACGCTCAAACTTGTAATCTTCCTGCCTTAGCCCTCCAGAGTGCTGGCATACCTGTACATACGTTTTGTAGATGAGATTGGGGCACGTTCAGGTTGGTGTGGCCATAGACTACATACATTTTTGAAAGAACAGGTGATGGTATATACACTCTGTTCTGTACCCCTTTGTTCTCTTAAAATATTTTGGAGATCATTCCGTATCAGTGCCTCTCCCTTTATGTAAATATAGTAAAATATATTTTTATACATGTAAATTTTATGATACATTATATACAGTGTATCACTTGGCCAAGTTCACAGTGGTTTGCTTTTAGGTTATAAAACGCAAACACATACCCATGTTCAAATAGCAAAATATGAGCCAGGCATGGCAATGCACATCTGTAATCCCAGTACCCAAGAGACTAAGGCTGGAGGATTGCTGTGAGTGAAGGCCAGCCTGAAATATGTAGGGAGACCCTACCTTTTAAAAAACCAGATAGCGGTCGCTTCGGCAGCACATATACTAAAAAACCAAATAAAGTAACCAAGTATGAGTGCTTAAGTGTTGTGCAATTGTGTCCATTTTGAGAAATTAAATTAGTTTCATGTTTGCTCTTGTTTGACTGGAGGTTATTTTTGTGTTATTAGTATTTCTTTGAATTAGTGAGAAAGGACAGTTAGGAATGTTACGAGTTTTTATTCAAGTGACATTTCAGAGTAGTCCCTGGGTTTCCATCCATATACACTAGTATCCAAAGCCGGGCAAGCAGGCAAGAATTCATAAGCAATAAAATGGTAGAAATGACTGTGACAAGCCTTGGTTTTCCAATCATGAACATTACATATTTTGTCCTATGAGACAGGAAGAGTGGAATAAGCCCATACCATGTACCTGATTCTCTAGTTCATTCTCAGCTACGAAGACACAAATGCAAATCAGGCTTAGGAAGTATAACCTTCACATATTTTTTTTCAAGTTCTATAGATCAATTTGTCCAGTGTCTACTGAGTACAGTACAAGTGACAAAGGAATACAATGTATCATTTAGAAATATTGTCTCAAAATGTAATTATTCATAGATATATTTATTTGTGTATTTATAAATTGGTTTGTGTAATGAAGTAGAATACAAAACTCAAGGTCCATTACCAAAATACGTGACCAGGGTGCATCATAAAAACAAGCATCTTATGCATAGTGATATGAAAATATGAGAGATACTACTGTGCTCACCAGTATTTCTTGTTCTCATCTCCTGGACATGTGGGAAAATTACGCTTCCCATCCCTTAGAGTTAGTCATGGGGCTGAGGATTTAGCTCTGTGGTAGAGTCCTTGCCTAGCAAGCACAAGGCCCTGAGTCCAATCCCCAAAAATAAGAAATAAAAATAAAGTAAGTCATGGATAAAATGCTTTAACCGATTGCATGTTAGAAGGGAGGTGTGTCATTCCAAAGAAAAAGCATTATGTGTTGGTAATGATTTTTCATGCCTTTATTCCGCTGTTGTGGACCCTGAGGCCTTGTTTGAGAAGGCAGTGTCATAGATGCTGGGTCTTGAGTAACCCCAAAAGCAAAGTCCCCTTTCTGACTCATGGTAGCTTATTACAGGAGTGGCACACCTATAGCACGTGTGCCCCAGCAGGCTGTTTGTATCACTGAAAGTTCTAAAAGGTTCACCTTCACTGACTTCTAGTATGAACGACTAGATATTTGATTTTTAAGCCGGTAAGATTACAGCCACTCTCAGTTTCATAGCCTTTCTTATTTTCAGTTTGAGTAGCTGGAGGAAAATCAGTTGGAACCTCAGAGCTAAATGAGAGGATAGCTAAGTGAGAAACTGAAATAGAATAAAATAAAAACAGGGAGGTGAAAAAGCAAGGATAAGAGACATCGAAGGAGGGGCTGGGGATTTAGCTCAGTGGCAGAGCACCTGCCTCCTAAGCATAAGGCCCTGAGTTTGATTCCTACCACCCCAAAAACAAAAAAAGAAATCAAAGAAATACAATAAAAGAGGGAGAGGAATGCATAGAATTTTACATACTCTTGGTCCAGCAAATTCTCCTCTAGGGATTTATCCAAAGAAAATAATTATAGACCTAGGTAAAACTATACTGCAAAAAAGTTCATCCCAGTAATGTTTGTATCAGTGAAAAGTTAATAATAGAATAGAATACCATGCAGCCTTTAAAAAGTGGTGCTGTAGACCAGAGCTTGGCAAACCACAGCTCTTGAACTAAATCCTGCCCAGCCCAGTTTTTACAATTTTTTTGTTTTTACATTTTTTAATGGTTGAAAAATCAAAGTTATTTGATAATACATAAAAATTATATGACATTCAGATTTCAGGGTCCATAAGAAAATTTTTTGGGAACACGGTCATGGATGCTATTTTTTTTTAATTACTCAGTAATGAAACCCAGGGCCTTCATACCGAACTAACTACATCCCCACCCACCACCCACCACCCACCCCTTTTTAAATTTTTATTTGTATTTTTTATGTATTTATTTATTTATTTGAGACAAGGCCTCACTAAATTGACCAGACTGAGCTTGAACTTGCTATCCTACTGCCTCAGCCTCCCAGATTACTGGGCACCCCACCACACCTCGTTCATGGAGTAGGTTGAACCATTTTAAACATTTCTTGCTCAGAAGACTAATGAAATCATGGGCCACCATCCTATTTCAGACAAACTGTTGTACCATTTTTTTAAAGCTAAATTGAATATATCTTTAGTACTACTCCCATCAAATAAAAGTATGTATAAGTCCCAAGTGAAATTTAAATGAGGAAGTCTGTGATATTTGCTGCAATTCACAAGGTGAAAAAAGTTAGATTTTTTTTTAAGTTTCAAGGTGGGCATTTTATTTGTGGCTCTTCGGTTTTCTACCTAAAAACATAACCCATTAATAGCCATAGTCCTGCTGTGACTAACCCTGCATCAGATCAGTGGTCTCACAGGCCCCCATGATAAGATTACAGCTCTGCAGGGACAGCTCAGCCCTGAAGTTGAGGTTGTGGAGACTACACAATGGCCTCCCCTGAGTGGGCACTGATAGCCTAGTCATGGCGGGCCACTCAGGCAGGTGTCCTGTTAGTGTGATGGTAGAATGGCATGAGGCCATGGTAGTTTCAAAGTATTTTCTTTTTTTCTCTAGGGGTTGAACTTCTTTCACTCTAGAATACTGAGGCCTGGGATCATCTGCAGCTGAGGACTGTCTTTGGAAAGCAGTTTGCAGTACCTGGGTCAGGAAATGCTGCAACCTCTGTAGGCATAGGTCTGTGCAGTTCCACAGCTAATGCGCTATGTGAGCTGCTGCTTCAGAGCCCCCTCTCTCCCTCTACAGTACTCCACTGGGAGACCCTCGCCAGCTCCCACCTTCACTCACCCTGCTATGTCAGGGAAATGACTGGAAAACCAATTACTTTGTTTTGTAGGGTTTTTAAACCACTGGTCCTTTTTCATGTTGTCATAGATTTATTGCTTGTGCCACTTTCTTGTTGTGCCACTAAAATCCAGACAGAGAGGCAAGTTTATGTGCTTATGCTGTTATTTTAAACTGAAGTTAATTAGGCACATGTCCAAAGTCTCAGTCTTTTTTATATTTATATATGTTCTTTTTTTTTTTTTTTTTTTTTTTTTTTTTTTTTTTTTTTTTTTTTTTTTTTTTTTTTTTTTTTTTTTTTTTTTTTTTTTTGGTGCTGGAGATTGAACTCAGGGCTTTGTGCTTGCAAGGCAGTACTCTACCACTGAGCTAAATCCCCAGCCCCAATATTTATATATGTTTTAAATGAATTTGAAAATGAAAAGCATTTTATTCATCATTCCTCATATGGCCACTAGAGGGTTCCAGAGGTCAACTGTACAATGTAGGGAAGTAAAAATTTTAGAACATACCTGGAAAATGTTACTAGTTTAAAACTTGTCATTTTGCTGGGAGTAGTGGCGCACACATGTAATCCCAGCACTCTGGGAGATCAAGGCTGGAAGAACACTAGATTGTCATTTTAGTTGCCTGGAGTATGCCTGTAATCCTAGCA
This sequence comes from Hystrix cristata, assembly GCA_004026905.1. Classification (NCBI taxonomy): domain Eukaryota; kingdom Metazoa; phylum Chordata; class Mammalia; order Rodentia; family Hystricidae; genus Hystrix; species Hystrix cristata. The sequence goes on along the minus strand of PVJO010015190.1, from coordinate 7,207 downwards.
GTCAGGAAGCTGAGGCAGGACTATTGCACATTCAAGGCCAGCCTGGACTACATAGTGAGTTCAAGGGCAGTCTGAACTAATGGTGAGACCATGAGACCGTGTTGCAATCAAACAAAAACTTCCTTGAATTAGCTCGTTTTTGGCCCTGGAATCAGACTTACTCCCACACTTTCCAAACTTGATCGGTATTAAATGATCCATTGACTGCAAATGAATCATGTTTCTTTATCCATACAGTATTACAAATAAATGGTCCCTGGTGCTGAGGTAGGCCTATGAAAACCTTAACTAGGTGCCTACCCTGTTTCGTTATTGTATCTTTTTCCCAGCAGGGACATTTGGCCCCCTTTTAAGGAACTTGAAGTCCCTGGCTTGTGTCTCATCCCCTAGTTCCTCAGTCATATCAGAGACAATCCATTCATACTTATTTATTGACTGAAATGATTTAGATTACAAATCTCAAGCAGACATTTGCATTTTAAATAAAGTCTATGAAAGACTTTCAAGAAATTTCAAGTGGAGAGTGATAACATCATCGATGGTAGAGAAATGATCAGTCCACCTTGGCCATAGAAGTAAAAGCAGTTACATAATTCATGGCATCCCCTGCAAAATGGAAATGTGGAGTTCTTTGTTCTCAAAACAGTGACAGTCAAACATTAAACCAAGCGTAGGGCCCTGTACAACTGCATACACCCTCATGAAATTCCAGCTCCGCCTGATACATAGAAAGGAGCTTTAGTTTGTTCCTGGATATCCCTGTTTTCTGCAGGGAAAAGAGGTAAAGGTGGCATCTACCAAAACTGCTCCAGGCTTTAGGCTGGAGCTGTTCGGGAAAGGAGGTTTTTGTTTCTATTTCTTTTTTCCCTATTACCAAAGTAACATGTGTTTAATGTAGAAGAAAATGTAGCCAAGCAAAACATTTCAGTCTGCATCTTCCTTTTTATGTACTCTTAAAATATAAAGGTAGCAATATGGTAAGATTTTGCTGTTTGGGGTTGGGGATGTAGCTCAGTGGTAGAGACTGGCCCACATGTGCTAGGCCCCAGGTTCAATCCCCGGTATCAAAACACAAAAATACCTAATTTTTTACTTAACACTATATTTTAACATCTTATTTTTTCATTGAATATCATAAAATATTTATTTTATTTTTGACAAGATCTCATTATGTATCCCAGGCTAATCTTGCACGAGCTCTTTCTGCCATGGTCTCTGAAGTGCTGAGATTAGTGGCATGCGCCACCATACCTGGTTTTTTATTTTTTTAGTTTTTTGCAGTACTGGGGATTGAACAAAGGGGCATTCTGCCACTAAGCCACATCCTCAGTCATTATTATTACTACTGTTATTAGAGACAGTCTGGCTAAATTGCCCAGGCTGAGTTTGAACTTGTCATCCTCCTGCCTCAGCCTCCAAGTGCTGGAATCACTGCTATGCAACATGTCTGACTTAGCTTTTTATTTACTCTTTGAGTAAGCATTACATGACAATAGGGCAAAATTTTAAAGATACAAAAGTTATCCATGCAATAAAAACAAGATCTCTTCCTCTGTTCCCTAATTACCCAGTTCCCCTCTCAAGAACCAGCCACTTGTTGGTTCCTTGTCTATAACTCTGCATATAACCTATACCAGTATAAAAATTCGAGTCATTTCTCATTGCTAAAATGCCATTAAGGGCTGGGGATTTAACTCAGTGATTAGAGTGCTTGCCTTGCAAGCACAAGGCCCTGGGTTCAATTCCCTGCACCAAAAAAATAAAAATAAAATGCCATTAAATTAACACACCATGATTTAACTCAGTATACAGCACTGACTGTTTCTGGTTTATATATTTATAAAGTAACATTGTTAGGAATACTGTTGTAACTAAAATCTTTACTTATACTTTATTTCTTTAAGATAGATTTAGAAATGGAATTTTTGGGTCAGAGTTTACGAACATTTTAAGACTTTGGGTTTATGTTGACAGATTTTGATCAGACCTATACTTTTTTTTTTTTTTTACTAGAGAGATACTTTTTCTCATGTTCTCAGAAGCTTGTGGAGTGCCCATTTCCCCACAGTATCATCAACATGACTATAGCCTTCTTCCCTTCCACAGTCGTTACAACTTGGTAAGTGAATCTCTCCTCTTTTCCTGATCAGCTTCCTCCAAGGCCCACCAGGTTCTTTATTATTCTGTGCTCCCTTAACTTCTCCCATGCCTGTTTCAGAGGTCCCACAACCTCCCAAGTCAGTGATCAGGTAGAAGGACTCACAAGATGGACTAGCGAGCAATATTCCTGGTGAAGGCTTAGTATGGCAGAGGATAAACAGCAAAAGCTGCAAGGGAAACGCAGACTTCAGGAGAGCCCAGAAAGGCCAGGCACAGGCTCCCTTGTTTCCTCATCATTTTTCTCCAGGGTCACACAGTTCTCATTCATTCTCTCTCTCTCCCTCCCCTCCTTGCCCTCCCTTTCTCCCTTTCTTTCTCTCTCTGATGGTGTGTGGTGTATCACTGCTCTGGGGTAGTCCCTTTGAGTTTCAGTCTGTGGCTTTTATAGAGGTGGTGACTTAGCCATAGCCTGCTAGTGGCCATGGAAATCAAAATTTAAAACTCCAATGATAAAATCAGATACACATTGACCAGGCGTGGTAGCGCGTGCCTGTAATCGTCGCACTGGGGAGGCTGAGGCAAGAGGATCGCCTAGAGCTCAAGGCCACCCTGGGCTACATAATGGGTTCAAGTTCAGTCTGAACTATATCGTGACACTCTTCCTCAAAAAAAAAAAAAAGATAGACATCATCAGTTCTGATGTTTGTGCAAAGCAACCCGATGTATTAGGATTTCCAAAGAAACAGAACTATGAGGAGATAGATGATGATAGATAGATAGACAGATCAAATACACTTTGATGGATTGGCTCATATGGTTATCCAGGCCGACCAGACCTATGATCTGCCATCTGCAAACTGGAGTACCAGAAAAGGCCCCAAGAATGAGGGGAGCCAGAGTCTTAAAGGCAATGATAGCCAGAGGTGGTGGCGCACTCCTGTAATCCTGGCACTCGGGAGGCTAAGGGAGGAGGATCGCTGAGAGTTCAAGGCCAGCCTGAAACACATAGTGAGACCTTGTCTCAAAAAACAAAATGAAACAAAAAAAGGCAACCATACAAGCTTCAAAACCGAGAACCAGGAGCACTGAGTCCACTGTCCAAATAGTCCAAGTGCAGGAAAAGGTCCCAGCTCTAGCGGAGAGAAGGAATCACCCACTCTCTCCACCTCTTTGTTCTGTTTAGGCCTTCGGGGAGCTGGAGGACACCCACCCACACCAGAAAGGCAATCTTATTCCATCTACCAAGTCAAATGCTGATCTCTTCTAGGAACATCCTCACAGACCCACCTAGTTAGTTGTTTTACCAGCTACCTAGGTATCCCTTAGTCAGCTGGATACATAAAATGAATCATCACACTTAACAAACTAGTATGAACATGGTTCATTGCTGCAAGTGTATATAACGAAATTATAAACCACTAACATTCTAAGTGAGGCTTTCCCAAAGGTTGATCAAAAATTCTTTGTGGTTCCAGATTGACTTGCGGATAGCAAAGAATAAGTAACCAGACCTGATGTGTGAACTTTCTTCTCATTCTTGCCACCCCAAACTGTTTTTAGGGTTTGTTATTGTTGTATATTAGTTAGTGTAAGCTAAGCTGTACATCTGGAAGGTTTAAGAACAAAGTTTACCCAGGGAGATAGAATTTTGCAAAAAGAAAAGGGACCAAGAGATGGAGGGGAGGGGAAGGGAATAAAAAAAGAATTAGGATGGGTTATATATATACATGTACCAACTCCCCACAATAAATATGATCATTATGTACTTCAAACATGTACTAATAAAAAAAAATTTTTTTTTGGCACTGGGGATCGAACTCAGGGCCTTGTGTTTGCAAGGCAAGCACTCTTACCACTGAGCTAAATCCCCATCCCCAGAAATTTTTAAAAAGAACAAAGTTTACCTCATATAGCACTTCTAAGGAGAGTTCTTTATGTGGTAGGCAATTCTGCTCTATTTGATCTTTCAGGGACTCAGACTGACGAACTCTGACAACTTCGACGTGGGGTTTCTAAGGTTATTCAGAGCAGATGGGGAAAGACTGGCAGTCCACAGAAAGGAGCTGCCTCTGGAACAAGGGGTGTAGCATAGTTACATGGCCACATCTAGCTGTAAAGGGGCTGGGGATACAGTCTCCAGCTGGGCCAACCGGTACCAGCCACATTTCTGACTTACTATGGAACAACATCAAATGTTGTCTGCAGCAATGTGTGAGGGGTCCACGCCTAGGGCTACTGTAACAGGGACCTGGAGGCTGGGCCTGCACATGCCCAGTGAGTAACTAAAAGCAGGACAAAGCTTGATATCACTGCCTTTATTTTTGTATTTGTCTCCTTTATTACCTTAAAACTTTGGATCAGATCCATGCTTAGATCTCCACATAAGCATGACAATCACTCAAAAGAGATACAAGGATAATAAGTCCTAAATTTACCTAACCTATCTTACCCTCCTTTAGGACTGAGGGCACCAAGATAAGATGAGTGGATAATGTAAATGTGGTATTTATACACAATGGAGTACTACTCTGCCATAAAGAAGGACAAACTTGGATCATTTGTAGGAAAATGGATGCACCTTGAGACTATGTTAAGTGAAATAAATCAGACAGACAAGTTTAAATATTACATAATTTCTCTTATATGAGAAACTCAAAGTATAAAAAAGGAGCAAAATAAAAGAAAGATAATAGGAAATACATAGATCTTTTGTATATGGGAAGGGAATCAAGAAATGGAGGGGAGCGGAAGGGAAGGGGAGGGGAATAATAAAGAACTAAGATGTATTAAGTACATGTACCAACTCCCCAGAATGAATGTAATCATATACTACAAACATGTATTAATTAAAAAGTGATTTTCAGGATTTTTAAGGACATCTAATTGCCAGCTTTTACAATGTCCAGTTCCAGACCACTTGTAGCAAGGCCTAGAAACTCTCCAGTCATTGTCCTAAACCTGTAGTCGCCTCAGGTTCCAGGAAAAGTGGTGCGTCCAGGAAAAGCATGGCCTCATAGAACACCCCATGATGAAGTCACCTCTCTAGGTGGGATGAAGTCACGCCTCTAAGTGGGTAATTTCACCCCATGACAAGAACCACGCTGCCCCTAAGCAGGAGCCAACATCTGGGATGGAACACAGAGTTGCCTCATCGGGTGGTGGTGCTTCTCTCGGGATCTTGCAGAACCAGTCTTGAGATAGCAATCAGTCAGGCCACATTTTGACCAGGACTGTCAACGCTGCCAGTTATGTCGACTCCCAGCCCTTGCTTTTGTTCCTCTTTTCTATAAGACTGCAAGGTTTCTGTAGCCACCAAAAGATAAATCTTGAGCCCCTTCCTTTATTTGTACTCCTGACATGGCTATACTGACTGAAACTCCTTTCCTGCCCTTCACTGCTGTTTGTCTTTTTTTTTTTAAACAGAGTCTCATAATGATCCCAGGCTGGCCTTGAATTTGCACCAGCCTCAGCCTCCCAACTGGGATTGCAGGCCTGCGCCATGATGCCCAGCTGCTTGTCTCCTTGATTGATGTTACAGGATAGATGGCCGAGTCTATTTTGTTGAGACACCCAGAACCAAGGCTGTCTCTCCAAAACTCTGGTAATATTGTTACCATTCTGCTTGTTCCTATATTTGAGCCTTGTGTTTTTAAATCTCTGGACTTCTAAAACCTCTGTTTCAGAATTTTTATCCTAGGCCTTTTACTCTAGCCCCTTCCTGGTACAAAGTTCTGGCCTTGCTTCTGGGCTCCTGACCTCAACTGCTGTCTGGCTAAGGTTATCCCACACGTGTAATTGCCTCCCAGACACTGACAATCAAGTATTTGAATTGCTAGTACAGTACTGTCTTTCTGTAATTCCATGTTTGACAGTTGGGGCGGGAGTGGTAACAGTTAGAAAACCAATGCCAGGCTTAAGGCAAAAAAGAGGATGTGTGGCTCTAGTTAGGGTTCTCGGTTTGCGAAGAAACAATCAAAGATATGTGGTTGTGCATACGATCAAAGGAAAAGGCAAAGAACGAGGCCCTGGAAAGGACCACAACCAAAGTAGTTTGGGGTCTAAAATCTTCCTCAGTGTTCTTCTACCAGAATGAATAAGCTTCAGTAGTTTTTGCTGTGACCGGGAATCTTTGGACATCTTAACTGACAGTCCCAAGACTTCATGCAATGGGGTCTAGCTGGTACCCTAGAAGAAAAACTGGAGAGATTCTACTATCAGATATAGAAGGACTAGATGCTCGGGAGAAAAACATGTATTCACTTTACTAAAATTATGAAGATTGGGGTTGGGGATTTAGCTCAGTGTTTAGAGTGCCTGCCTAGCAAGCGCATGACCCTGAGTTCGATCCCCAGCACCCAAATAAATAAATAAATAAATAAATAAATAAAATTATGAAGAGACCCACAAAACACCAAACACCCCTGTTCTTGGCCATAGTAAGGGACTGCTTTTTTTTTTAATTAAAGTTGTTTTTATAATTTAAACAATTTTTATTAGTACATGTTTGTACCGCATAGTGGTTATGTTCATCATGGAGAATTGGTACACATAGATAATACATCTTAATTCTATTTACTTCTCCTTCCCAGGACTGCTTTCTTTCTTACCTTTTTGTTTTCCTATGTAAAATATAGTTTTTTGTTGCTGTTGTTCAACTTTAATTTTTTATTAGTACATGTTTGCAGTGTAACCAATTCTCTCCTCCCTCTGGGCTTGTGTCCTGAAGACTAAAGTACGAAGTCCATGCACACAGCAGTGTGGAAGAAACTGAGTATACAGTAGCTTATTAGAACAAAGAAGAGCTCTCGCTAACAGAGAGGGGCTCCAAGTGAGCTGTTTTGCCCTCATTTCTAATTCTCTTTTTGCTCTCCAATTCCATTTACCACCTTTCAATGCCTCTTTATGACCCAGGAAGATGACATAAGGGCCACATCATTTTGTGTTTCCTTGATCTCTGGCATCTAGTTGGATGTGGCCGATGGGAGTTCAACAGTGAGTAGTCTGTTTGGGGTTCCTATTTTCTTCCCCCACTGTGTTATTACTGCTACACCCACTTGCCTGTGTTTCTGCGTCTCATTCCTAGTTTCTCTTTTTTCTTTTTCTTTTT